>NC_051166.1:150250742-150358242 GCF_013339725.1 Rhipicephalus microplus
TAGTGGTCGTTCCCCCCTACACATCATCATCATCATCATCATCATCATCATCATCATCATCATCAGCCTGACTACGTCCACTGCAAGACAAAGGCCTCTCCCATGTTCCGCCAGTTAACCCGGTCCTGTGCTTGCTGCTGCCAATTTATACCCGCAAACTTCTTAATCTCATCTGCCCACCTAACCTTCTGTCTCCCCCTAACCCGCTTGCTTTCTCTGGGAATCCAGTTAGTTACCCTTAACGACCAGCGGTTATCCTGTCTACGCGCTACATGCCCGGCCCATGTCCATTTCTTTTTTCTTGATTTCAGCTTTGATATCCTTAACCCCCGTTTGTTCCCTAATCCACTCTGCTCTCTTCTTGTCTCTTAAGGTTACACCTACCATTTTTCTTTCCATTGCTCACTGCGTCGTCCTCAATTTAAGCTGAACCCTCTTTGTAAGCCTCGAGGTTTCTGCTCCTAGCTATGTACCCGCAAGATACAGCTGATATATAGCTTCTTCTTGAGGGATAGTGGCAATCTGCCTGTTATAATTTGAGAGTGCTTGCCAAATGTGCTTTACCCCATTCTTATTCTTCTAGTTACTTCAATCTCATTTTTCGACTCCACGGTTATTACCTACCCTAAGTATACATAGCATTTTACAACTTTAAGTTCACTATTACCCATATCAAAGCGCTGCTTTTTTCCGAGGTTGCTGTACATTACTTTCGTTTTCTGCAGATTAATTTTACGACCCGCCTTTCAGCTCTCCTTGTCTAACTCCGTAATCATGAGTAGCAATTCGTCCCCTGAGTTACTCAGCAATGCAATGTCATCGGCGAAGCGTAGGTTACTAAGGTACTCTCCGTTAACTCTTATCCCTAACTGTTCCCTACACATAGTCGTGCTTTAATGCCAGCCCCATATCTCCCCATGATGATTTGGCTCGCAATAGCTTCTGAACTGCTTTTCGCCCGAACTTTCACGACATTTTAATAGACCTTGGCCGATCACTGCAGCATGCGACGGCCGCGGGAAAAGACTGCAGCGCCTCTAGTTGTCGCGACCGCCACGCGGCCCGCCTCTCCGGCGCAGCTTTCAAACCGCGGAGGAGGAAGGAAGGACCGGGAGGTGAAACTGAGTTTATCCAGGAGAGCCACAGGCTGTTCCGGTCAAGAAGCCGGCCATGTTTTGAGTAAGTTGAAAACTATTTAGAGCACTACACGCACTCTACTATAGGAGAGCCATAAACTGTCCCGGTCTTGTTTTAAAAAAGTGGGTAACGATTTGCAGTACTTCGTACTCCTCTATGGGAGAGGTGTACAGTCGTCCCGTGGGTCTGGGGGGTAGAAAAAGTAGTGGTAACGATTTAGAGTACTTGGTACTCTACTATGGGAGAGCTTAACGCCGTCCCCAAGGCGCGAAACAAACCTCGAAGAGAGTGCTTAACGAGTCATGATTACCTTTTTTTTTTTTGGGGGGGGGGGGGGGGTAGAAAAAGGGGGTAACGATTCAGAGCACGCGGTACTCTACTATGGGTGAGCTTAAAGCCGTCCCAACAAAAGTCTTACGTTGAAAGACTCAAGTCAGTGCTATTTACAAGTGCGAGTAACTCAACTACTTCGCGCCAAGCTATCCCGAAAAACCCCTATGCTAAACCGGGTTTGAAAGGAAAGTATTACTTCAAATTCAAAAAAGATTTGTCGTAGCCTAAACAATACAAGCCTCTATCAGAAAGTACATCATGTTTACACATTATCTTTTAGTTAAACTTAAGTGCCCATTGTCGTATTCATTGGCCGCCTATTTATATTAGCGCGCGCAGATGCACGTACATGCCCATGTGCCTTGTTCCGTTTGCGGCGCGCTCAACGGTTAGCAAAAAAAAAAAAAAATCACAGCATATCCATGGGGCAAATAAAGATGAGTGCGGACAAGCGTCCATCCATTCATCCATCCGTCCATTCCTCTGTCTGTCTGTCTGTCCGCGCGTCCGTCTGTGCATTTGTTCATGTGTCCGTCCATGCTTCCGTCCATCCATCTGTCTGTCTGCAGTGGCGTACCAACTCTTTCGCGAGTGGGGGGGGGGGCAAACAATTTACCTCACTCGTCAGACGGTACACACACACACACACACACACCATATTATATATATAGATATATATATATATATATATATATATATAATATATATATATATATTATATTATATATTATATATATAGTATATTATATATTAATATATATATATATATATATATATTAATATATATATATATATATTATATATATATATATATATATATATATATATATATATATTATATATATATATATATACACTCGTCTGCTCTGCCCGAGAAGCTCAGGCTATCCTGCATGGCAGCCTAGAACTGTATATACGACTTACTTGAACCTTCGAATGCAAACATACCGCTTTACTGTAGTGCATAAAAAAATAATTACTCAATCGTAGTTGATTGGGCAACTGACATCGAAGGTTATCTTCTCACTAATGTGCTAACCAATGCTATCTCTCATTATGTCAGGGCCAGACTTGAGGGGTGCCGACTCATTTTTATTTACTTTTATTTATTTACATTTCGCCTACATTGCCGTGAGGCATTACGTAGGGGAGGTACACATAATAATTTGACTACATATTTTTCAATCGAAACAATAGATTCAACCAATAAAACAGCACTCAAAATATTTTAATAGAAGAAAAAAAAAACACTCGAATATTGGTGAGTGAAAACAACGTCACAGTCATGCATTTATTTGTAAACACCCACACGCTTCGAGACAGCAAACCATTCTTAGTGGCAGTGATATTGTAGGAGTTGTTATAATGAAGAAAAAAAAGGATTCATTATCAGTTTCATTGACGAGATCATCCGGTAGACGGTTCCGTTCCTGTATTGTTTTTACGAAAAAAGAACTACCAAAAAGAGTGGATTTTGTAACGGTATTCTAATATTTTTCGTGAATGGTCTTGACGATTAGAGACGTACGTTGGTATGAACAGATAATCAAGAGGGTTAATGGCATTTCCATTATAATATATACAATGAAGAAATTTAAGCCTGAGTTTTTGCCTCCTTACCATCAGTGTCTCCCATTTCGATGCTCGTTTCATTTCTGTGATGCTTGCAAAGGAATTAGAGTTGTTGCTAACAAATCTGGCTGCTTGGTTTTGAACTTTTTCCAATGCGTCAATCAGGTATTGCTGATGGGGATCCCAGATTACGCAAGCATACTCTAGAATAGGTCTTACATACATGAGATAAAGGGTTTGTTTCCCGGTCTGTGAAGCTTGCCTAAAATTTCTGCGTATGAAGTATAGAATCCGGCCTGCCTTGGTCACAGTTATGTCAATGTGTTTATTCCACTTGAAATTGTCGGAAAAATAGACGCCCAGGTACTTATAATAGGATTCATTGCTAGTTATTGAACTATTTATTTCGTATGGTGTGTCTAGTTTACTAATCCAGTTGGTGAATGATACACAGCAACATTAACGGACGTTTAGACTCATTTTCCATTTTGGGCACCACGTTGATATTCGGTACAGATCATGCTGCAGAATTTCAGCATCCTTGTGCGATTTAATTACTCTAAACACTACACAATCATCTGCGAAAAACCTAATGTGAGAGGTAATACCATCGACTATGCTATTAGTATAAATCAGGAAAAGCAAAGGTCCTAATATGCTCCCCTGGGGTACACCGGACGTAACGGTTACCGCCGATGATTTTGATCCGTTAAGCACTACATTCTGCTGTCGATCATTCAGATTGATAACTTTACCCAATTGATAACTTTAAGGTTTATCTTTGCAGAGAACATTGCAAATTCTAACAGATTGTGTGGGACGGTGTCGAAGGCTTTCCGGAAGTCAAGGAACACTGCATCTACTTGAGCGCCACTGTCTATAGATTGTGCGATGTAATGCTGAAATTGGACTGGTTGAGTTACCATGAGCGTCTATTTCTGAAACCATGCTGAGATGGAGTGAGGAAGTTGATTGACTCTAGGTGTTCAACTGTTTCACTGTATATGATGTGCTCAAATACCTTACAGCAAATTGCTGTTAGCGAGATGGGTCTGTAGTTTTCGACAAGCTTTTTATCACCTGATTTTTGAATCGGGATAACGTTTGCAACTTTACAGTCATGTAGGACAACTCCAGTATTTAGTGTAATTTCATATATAACGCATAAATACTTTGCAATAACGCTATGACAGTTTTTAAGAACAAATGGTGAGAAACCATCTGGTCCAACTGCTTTAGTTGTATCTATCTGCCGTAACAAGCAATCAACACCAGTAATGTCAACCTCCACGTCTTTCATGGAAGGCCACGTGACTGGAAGCGCCCCCACATCGCCAGGTGTGCTTTGAGTAAAAACTGATTGGAAACAGTTGTTCAAAGCTTCAGCTTTTTCTTCATCGGTGCACAAAGTATCACCCTCCATGGTCAGAGCAGGAATACTTAAGTCGTCTTTTCTAGTTTGTTTAACATACTTCCAGAACTCTTTCGGGTTTTGCTTTAACCTATCGCTTAATTGGGCAAAAAAGGTATCCTTCCTTGTTTTTACTGCCGATTTCAGTGTCAGGTTTGCATGCCTAAGCTCTTGTTCATTAGACGAGGTACTCCTATTGCAAAATTTTCTGTACGAACTTCGTGCTTTCCTAATTAACCTGCGAATGTTCTTATTAAACCAAGGCTTTTGTTTTGTTCTCTTCTTTAGAATTCTGTTTGGTACATGAGCTTCAACTACGTGAAGTAGCTTATCACGAAAATAAGACCACAGAGCTAAAGAGCAACGACTTTCTGCCAAAAGCAAGAATGTTGGGTAATACGACTCTTATTCTGCAGAAACAGAATCGTAGGCACCTTGTTCATACAGGACAATTTGTCGGGGTATTGCCTGTGCTACTTGGCACTATTCTATCTCTAATTCTGCCACAACGGCCTTATGGTCACTTATACCAGGAATCACCGACACAGTGGAAACAATATTTGGATCATTACATATTATTAAATCCAGAATGGCATCATGTCTCGTTGGAACATTCACATATTCACAAAAACCAAACACTCTCAAGAATTCGCCAAACAAAGTATACACTGACGACCTGTTTTGTGTACCACTGGTTATCCAGTCAAAATCTTGTAGATTGAAATCTCCACTCAGGAGTACACTGTCTGGAATTAACTGTACCATTTCAGAAAGCAGTGTCATAGGAGTATCACCACTGTCTGGTGGTCGATAAAAACAACCAAACACGAAAGTATTTCCCTTCCTGAAAAAAAAAAGAAAAACGCGGCACCAAACTGACTCGGCAGAATTGTGAAAAGAAACTTCCTCGCTAGTCCACTCGTTTGCTACAAGAATGAATACGCCCCCACCATGGCGATTTCTATCTTTCCTATAAGCAGTGAAGCCATGTGGGAAGACCTCAGTATCAGGTATCGCACTGTCCAGCCAAGATTCTGTACCCGGAAAAGTTGTAGGCCCGTGTACTCAGATTTGGGTGCACGTTAAAAGAACCCCAGGTAGTCGAAATTTCCGGAGCCCTCCACTACGGCGTCTCTCATAATCATCAGTGGTTTTGGGACGTTAAACCCCACATATCAATCAAGATTCTGTACCCATAATAATTTCTGCTTGAGTAGTTGCCACAAGGGACGCAAAGACGTCAACTTTATCAATAATACTTCGACAGTTCACAAGAAGCAGCGGTATGCGCCCGCACGTGTTTGAAGTATCGATTCTCCTAGTTCTGCGATGACTGACGTCACGTCTGTCGGCTTCTTGTGATCGCGCATGTGCATGCAGTGGGACAGGTTGATTAATTTCACTCTCCCACACGAACGTCTTTCCGTTGATGACAAGCTTATCATAGTTAAGGCGCACTCGGCATCCCTTGCTGTCTCTCTTTTCCCTGGCATAATTCCAAAGAAGCCGTCGTTTTTCGCGAACAGCATGACTGAAGTCTTCGGATACACTAAAAGAGGTGTTCTTAAATTTGTAAGCCTTACGCATAACACTTTCCCTGGCTTTTCAACCCGAGAAGGTTGCGACGAATGCATCCCTTTGTGAAGGCCACCAGCCGGTGAGATCTTTCTATCGGAATGTTACTAAGCTTGAGCACGTTACTGCAAATCTCTTCAACCAGGCTCTAAGATTTTTCTCATGTTTTTCGTGCTCACTGTCTGGCACACCAAAGAAAACTAAGTTTAACCAGCGGCTCCTGTTTTCGAGATCGTCAAGCTTAGCCTCTACCTTTCTTTCGGATACTTCAACAATCTTAATGCGCTCCTCGATTACATTTGATTTTGCTATCACGCTGTCTATTTTCTGTTCCAGGTCGGCTTCATTCGCCACTATTTCTGCAAGTTTGCGAGATATGCGAGATATCCGCGAGATATCCTCACTCCTGCGAGATATCCGCGATTACACCTTTGATACTTGGCCGAATTCAAAGGTTAAGAAATAAAAATGTTTCATAGCTCTATAGGGCGATAGCACCATCAAAAAGACGTCATACTGCAAACGAAATCTGGTGAACTATGCGAAATAGAGGCTGTGAAGTATGAAAAAATCACAGCATATCCATGGAGTGAATGATGATGAGCGGGGCGAAACAACCTTAGAAGCGTGGCAGCTTGGGCTAGTTGGTATGGCATGACGATAGTTATAGCGCGAGAACAAAACGACAACACCGAGACCTTCTTGTCTCTGTGTCGTCGTTTGGTTCTCGCGCTATAACTATCGTCATGCGAAACATCCGTCAGCTCGTACGTGCTTCCATCCGTCCGAGCCACCATCCGTGCGCCAATTCATGCATCACTCCATCTGTCCATGCATCCACCCGTCTGCAAGTCTGTCTGTCCGTCCGTCCCTGCGTCCTTCCGGGCGTCCATCTAGTGAACACTTCAACCCCTATGGCATATACCTGGTATGTGTGGGTATGTGCCACCAGTGGCTACATACCTACATACATACATACATACATACATACATACATACATACATACATACATACATACATACATACATACATACATGCATGCATGCATCTGCATACATACATACATACATACACATACATACTACTATACATACATACATGCATGCATGCATCATGCATACATACATACATATACATGCATGCATGCATGCATGCACATACATACATCCTACATACATACATACATACATACATACATACATGCATGCATGCATGCATACATACATACATACATACATACATACATACATACATACATGCATACATACATACTACATACATACATACATACATACATACTACATACATACAGAAGTACATACATACATACATACGTACGTACGTACGTACATACATACATACATACATACATCCATACATACATACATACATACATACATACATACATACATACATACATACATACATCCATACATACATACATACATAACATACATACATACATACATACATACGTACGTACGTACGTACTACATACTACATACATACATACATACATACATACATACATACATACAACATACATACATGCATACATACATACATGCATGCATGCATGCAATGCATACATACATACATGCATGCATGCATGCATGCATGCATGCATACATACCTACATACATACCTACATACATACGTACGTACGTACGTACATACATACATACATACATACATCATACATACATACATACATACATACATACTACATACATACATACATACATACATACATACATACATACATACATACATACATACATACATACATACATACATACATAATATGGAGGAAAAGGAGCGAGAGACCCACGTCATAAGGAGCTTCGCCCCTAAAATATTACGTGATTAGACTACAATGGGTCCCACAAACTGGCTTCACCGGAATTACTGTGAGGTCATGAGATTTCAAAATTCTGTTCCGAAAATTTCGCCCACCTGGCTGAACTATTTAGACTGCGTAAATTAGGGTTCCCTGACCACGTTTTGGCAGTAGTGATGAAATAATATTACAAAACTTTAAGCGGAGACCAATGGAACCGTGTAGAACTTAGGGACGTCAGTCCAGTGGTGATACCCGATGTGCATGACTCTCAATCTAAACAGGGTTTGCAAACACGCATGGTGTCACGATCGCCTTGCTCGCTTTACATAGGTTATCCAAGATGTGCGGCAAGGTTTTGCGTTGTGACCAGGTGATTTCCAGCTGAGGAATGAAACACATGAAGCCGTATGTGCAGTGTGCCACAGGTATGGTTTACGAGATCGCCGTATCTCGTGGCAAAGTTTACACTGCTCAAGCTGGGCGTTGTATAACGAGGGCGCCAAGGAACATGAATTGTCTTTTAGATCAGTCGACATCGTTCCAGAACTTACCCGCCCTTCACAGCATTCGGACAAACGGTCAATCACGACTTCAGCATACCAAAATCCCTAGCAGAATTAAGGACATACTATGTCGCGAACTGTCAGAAGCATTCTTTATCACGCGGAATTGCGACACGTGTATGCTCACTATACCTTTGCATTTGCGTGCCTGCATGCGAACATAGAATGCAAAACTAAAGTTGATAGATCAGAATCAGAATATGGGGTTCGATGCTCTAACCACTGAGCTATCACAGCGGCCTAAAGTTGATAGATTTCCACAAAGGTCAATTTAATCTATTGTTTCCTCGTTATTGCACCCACGTTCGTTGCCTTCATTTGCCATTGAACGCAGTGTGTGTGGTTTCAATGAGAGTAGTTGATTCAGTTCCCGTCCTGCCATGCACTCCTCCTTGCTGTCTCCATCAGAAGTAACGCTGCAACGTTTCGAGCAAGAATACATAAACAAGTGTCTTCAGTATGTTATTACATAACCAGCTTTCTGGTTTTCGTAATAAGCTGATAGTTTGAAAACAATTACAATACAACCAAATTCGGGAGGTGCTGCATTCACATGATGGCATGAAACAATGCGCACAGTGTTGAATGTTCTGTCTAAACATAACTTCAGACCGGCTGCCAGTCCTTTTGTCTAAAATGGCTGACGCCTAATTGTCGCCGTGCGTTGTAGTATACGTTATGTCCACTGAGAGTGGAATGAACGCTGTCGAGTAGTCTCTCGAACGACGTATTTTTTCCGCAATGAACCCTCCCTAAATATAATATATATATATATATATTATATATATATATATATATATATATATATATATATATATATAGATATATATATATATGTATGTATATATATATATATATATATATATATATATATTATATATATATATATTCTGAGCTTCTGAACTGGCTTCTCAACTAAAAGGAAATGTATTGTTTGACATATTTTGGCCAACAACTCCCGAGGCTCATGTCTTTGTCTCCCGAGAGGTTCTGGAGTTTAATTTCGCCTACTCCTGTGACTACTGATGTTTTTGAAATGGACGGTGTGGAAACTAGTGATTCCTCTGTTATTTCTAATGCTTTCATTGATCATTTTAAGTCTGTTTTTACCAAGGATAGTGGAGTCCTCGAAACATTTGATATGGCAGGCCCACCCCTATCGGATATTGTCATAAGTGAAGAGGGAGTTTTTAATGTACTTTTGAAGCTTGATGTTAAAAAAATCTTCAGGTCCTGATGGAGTACCGAATGAGTTCTTAAAACGCTATGCACAATGGGTTTCAAAGTAACTAACAATTCTTTTTTCTAAATCTCTGAAAGATGGTCAAGTTCCGGATGACTGCGTAACTGCTGAAGTCTAGCCCCTACATGAGAGTGGAAATCTCCATTCTGTTATTAACTATCGGCCGATCTCATTAAGTCCAAATTCCTGTAAACTACTTGAGCATATAATACATAAGCATATTTCATAATTCCTAGATAAGCACAATATTTTGTCAGGTTCACAACACGGATTCAGGGAAGGATTTTCTACTTGTACTCAGCTGGTAACTACAGTTCATGATTTCGCACTATCTGTAAATTCCGGAAAACAGGTAGATGCAATTTTTATGAATTTTGCTAAAGCTTTCGATACGGTCTCTCACAATAAATTACTCTACAAACTGGATTTAATTCTTAAGAATACTCAGCTTCTAAATTGGATTTCCGGTTATCTTTCGAATCGAAAACAGTACGTCTTTTTCAATGACCATTGTTCTCGTACAGTACCTGTTGACTCGGGTGTTTCCCAAGGCTTTGTGCTCGGACCCCTCCTCTTTTTATTGTTTATAAATGATATATCACATGATATACCTGTAAATGTTAAGTTATATGCGGATGATTGCATCCTGTACTCGGAAATAGAAAACCATACTGATCAAATTCATTTAAACGATGCATTTCAAAAGGTCATTCGTTGGTGCGATAAATGGCAGATGTCAGTTAATTTTAAAAAGACCGTTTTCATGAAAATTTCTCACAAACGTAACACTCTTCATTTTGAATATTCAGCCAATAATGTTTTTTGCAGGAGGTACAACACTACAAGTACCTTCGTCTTTGGATTTCGAATGACCTTAACTGGACGAGACATATTAACACTGTAATAAACTCGTGCAATTACAAATTATTTTATCTTAGACGAGGTCTTAAGCACTCCACTCCCGCCGTTCGCCTTGTTGTATTTAATGCAATTGTTCAACCTACTTTAGATTATGCATCCATAATTTGGTACCCTTAGACCAGAAAAAATATCAGCGAGATGGAAAAAATTCAAGAGAGGGCTGTTAGGTTTATTTATAACAGTTTCGGTCGTACTTCAAGAACATGTTTATTAGCAAAAGCTAACCTCCCAACACCTACACAAAGAAATAAAGTATTGAGATTGAAATTTTTCTTTCAGTTACTTAGAGGTTATCTTAAGTTAGACTTATCACATATACTTAATTTGTCCACAGGATATACCACAAGGCAGAGGCATGCCTTTACAATAACCCCATTTTCCACCCGTAATAACACATTCAAGTATTCGTTCTTCCCTAGGACAATCACCGAATGGAATAACCTTAGTAACGAAGTTGTTTCCCAGTCATCCTTGAACCTTTTTGCTGCGCAGCTCTAGGAGCGAGTGTCTAGTTTCTATGACATGTGCTCCTGTTGTTTATTTTAATCACTGTAACCATTCTCCACTTGTGATCATCTTGAATGTAGCGCTCATTTCTCTAAATGTTCTTATGCCGGTTTATTACACACCACTGTTCTTTTTTTTTTTCGTTCTGAAAGTGTGTAAATACCTTACCTGTTTTATATTTATTTGTTTGCCGATTTGTAAATTTATCAAATGTATATCCACCCTGCGAAAACCCTATGTTAGAGTTGCAGTATTCATAAATAAATAAATAAACAATATATATATATATATATATATATATATATATATATATATATATATATATATATATATATATTGAGAATTGTTTATGCGTCCCATCTTTTCATCTGTACATACTTATCATCACTAGTCAAGCTTAGGTTGTGGGGCACATACTCGAGACAATAAAGAAGAGTCTTGAGGGTACTGGACGCCATCTTGCAAGTGGGGGAGAGTGCTGCCCGATTTCTGCTTCCTCTCGCGCTCTCGGACAACCCCAGCGTCATCTAGAACACATCCCTGGAGCTCCGTTCAGGCCGCCGCTTAAACGACCTGGGTTCGGCAATGTCGTAAGCCGACCAGCCCAGTGCAGCAGCTGCGCCACCGCTCCCACTGCCAAGAAACCCTTCTCACCTGGTCACCATCTCAAAAGGATCCTCCGCTGTTCGCAGGGCTTCCGGTTGAGGACGTGGAAGACTGGCTCGAGGAGTATGACCGCGTGAGTGCCATCAACAACTGGGATGAGCCTGCGAAACTCACCCACGTTGCATTCAACTAGAGCGGCGTCGCGAAAACGTGGTTTTTGAACCACGCCACAGAATTTTTGTCATGGCCCGCCTTTACGCGCCAACTCCGCCAGATTTTCGCCAACCAATCGGTGCGCTCGGATATTGTCAAGAAAAGGCTTGGTGCACGTGTTCAACGCCTCGGCGAGTCTTACCCTTCTTACATTGAAGATGTTCTCGCCCTTTGCTGCCGCATCGACAACCATATGGCGGAAAACGACCGTGTGCGCCACCTGTTAAGAGGCATTGCGACCTTCGCTTTTAATGCGCTTGTGGTGCAGAATTCCCAGACCGTAGCCGATGTTGTAGCTACCTGTCAGCACCTCGAAGAGCTTCAAACCACTCGGGTGCAACCTGAGGGTGCAACGCTTATCTGTTGATTGGAGGAGAGGGTACGAAGCATATACATGCTAGTACTAAACAAATCAGTTGTATCCCACAAGTGCACTTGTCGAAACGTCTTATCGAGCACACAACCCCTTTTTACGCCTTTTTTCTTATCGCAAGCTTCAATCTCCCCTTACCTGCTGTTTTCCGTTCTGCTCGAGGTAACGTAAATTGCTAAATCGCGCAAGGAGATCTTCGGCTTGCAGTTGAGGAAAACGAATGTGTCGCGAATTTGACAGAACGCTAAAGGACGTTGCCGGGCTACTTGGTTAAGAAATCTTAGTTCGTACAGCGTAGTGCATCACAACTAGGATAGGCAAACACTGCGTGTGTGTCCTCCTCTGTTTTTGTCGTGGTGCTCCTGGCCAGATGAATATCGCAGAACGCTACACTCGATGCACGCATCTTTAGTGAGGTATCAAGCAGAACCGGAGCACACGATCGCCTTTAGACGGATGCGAGATGCTAAAACATACAATATTGACGGGTGCTGAAAAATGAGACTAAAATGCGGCACGTCAGTTCAATCGCATGTAAAAAATTGCCCCGAGTTCTTTCCCGGGCACGAGCCTCCGTTGCGTTCGTTTTTCACGTGAGAGCTTTGAGCGTTTAAGCTCGAAGTGAGAAAGAACAAATAAAAAAAGGAAATTGAACAGTCTCCTAGATGGGAGTGTTGAAACACACCGAGGTAACGGGGACCTGCGATGCGCCGTAATCAGGACTTCTTGACCCACGAAGAGAAGGCAGTAATAAGTTAGTGTCTATATCGCCGGCAGCCGACAGATTATATCAGTCGACCGAATACCGGTAGTTCTTTCTTATAGGAGGGTTGCAAGTAATGAAGTTAGGTTAGCTTAGCTTAGGTTAGGTACGGTTGACGTCATTCACGTTACAAACAAAACGTACTCGATGTTCTTTATGCCTCTGCCAGCGGCTATACGTCGGCAAATGCTTAGAAGCCAGGTCAACTCTATCGACTTGCCTTGGCCAACAGACGGGAAGCTCAGGTCTTTGACTTTCCTTGACAATGATGATCAGTGTTGCTCAAAGTCGGAGAGCAAAAATAGCTAAATGTCGGTTTGAAAGCTAAAAAGACAGCAGGATGCCACTAAGTCGCTGGTTTGTGGTGTATTATGCTAGCTGCCGGCACTACACGTTCAGCCCACATGCTGCCGGCGCATGTATCACCGGCGTGACAGGCTCAACAGAAAAGGCGTGACAGATAAGCCACATGTCAATGGCAGCCATTGGGAAAAAACTGCCGGCCACTTTTTTCCCGGTATATTAAGCCGGCTGCCGGCACTACGGGCACGGCACAATAATAATGAAGCCACTTTTTTGCTTTGCCATTTCACTATAAATACAGATTTGGAGTGTGCTTGAAAATGGTACTGATTGACTGTAACCGCTCAGAAAAAACTGCGGCTGCTACACCTATGAATAAAAGTTACCAAAGAAAATTATTGAGTTTGGCTTACCGGAGGGACGGGCGTCGTGCCGAAACCTTGCATGGCTCTTCCTCGTCGTACAGCAGTGGTCAAGATTGACGGGCGATCGAAGAGAGCCTAAAGCAGAACGGGACGCTGTTGACAAGTGGGAAGAACTGGGATCCTCTTACCAGGCACGGTGACCCAACGAACGATAAGAAGACCCGTGCCACGATGCTTTCACTGCGCGTCCACGCTAATTATCATCATGGTAATGATGTTCCTAGAATTATTGGCATCTATCCTCTCTGGGAAAGAGTTTAAAATTTTTTAAAGACCAAGTATAGTTCTCAAATTTTTAATAGATTTAGGTAGGTGATCGCACTGTCAATTACAATAATGTGTTTCATTGTTTTTCGTCACCATCGTCGTCTTCCGAGTGGTGATCCCGAAGCGCACCATGAGTCAGCAAAACATGCTAGAGCCCATTAACATGCACTCCTATTGGCCAACTGTGATGTAGATGAAGCAGACAGTGAAGAACGTACGGTTTAATCGCTATTGCATTTGTAGATTTCTCCAGTGGACTTGGTACTGGCAAGCACAGTTGGGTGCGAAAACAGACACCACATGAGCTATACCCAGCAGACAAGTTGCCATAAGTGTCAAAAGGTATCTGAAGAACGATAATATCAGAGTGTTTTGTTACCGCGAAGCGCACGTTCGGATAATCACGCTATGAGCCTTCCACTGAGCCGTTCCAGACGCTTCCAGGCACTAAAGAACAAAGACTTCGTTCGTTTTCCGAGCGAAAAGAACATTCAATGGAAGGGAACGGCACGGTGGGGTTTTAGCATACACGTTACACTATGATAAAATTCCGACATCACGCATTTTTCCAAGCGAATCACGATATTATATTTGTAGGGATGTGGATGCGTGGTGAAAACAATATCTTTAATTGTTTGACCTCGTTAGCATGTTAGAATACCAGATATTTTTAACCGTATCAAATAGGAATGAGGGATATGCTTGTCTTCTGCAGTAAATTTAAAATCATGCTGGCTGACAGATTTAATGAAAGCGACTCGAAACCTTTTTGAGTCTGCTTGCAAAAATTATTAATATCATGAATACAGGACGATGAGTGTATTAGCTTTGACTTCCAAACAAAAAATTACAGCATATCCACGGAGTGACTGATGATGAGTGGGGCGAAGCGCTGGAGGGTTTCATCACTAAACCGTGAACAATCTGCGAATATCGCCTACTACTTCATCAAAGACGCGAGAAACACTGTATATATATACACGAAAAATTCATTATTTGTTTCATTATTATGAATAATATAATTTTCTTGTATAAATATACGTCGCTTCCGTTCCCCCTCCATTATAACAGCTTCATGGTCGATGAAGCGGTGAATAGGTGATGGGGCGTAGTGGAATGCTTGCAAGGACGAAGTAGTGGCAGTTGGCAAAGGTGGAAATACAGGTGGTCACGTACATGCGTACAAGAAATGGAGAAATGGACTTCGCGCCTAAAATACCTTGCCTGCGTGGAAAGCACCATTTCTTGAACCCGTTGTGATCTCTTTTGCGGCTATTATACAAGTACACTTGCAAGGTATACCCACTACTCCAATAATTGATTTGGTAGTTGATATCAATGACCAATTATGACCGAGTCCTTTACAGTGTGTTGCTAGCATTCAACGACTAACTATAAACACAGTTTATATTGTTTGACGCCAGGCCTCCCTGCATTTTTTTTGCTTTTTTTTCTCTGTCTCTGGTTGCACAATTCACATTTTGTGATGTCCGATTGTTATTTACTCTTCTGCCCCGTTATGTTGCGCAGGTTAAAGCGGCTCCTTCCAAACATAAGGCTTGTATAGGGTTCTTGAGCTTCGAAGTTTCGAGTTTCCTTGTAGCTCAGTGGTAGAATACAGGGGCTGGCGTGGAGATTACCGGCTTCGAACTCCATTCCCACCTGGTGCGATCTTCCCTTATTTTTTTATATCGCTTGCAGACACCAGCGAAGGCGAATGTTGCGATTTAGAGAATGCCTACAATTATCGCGTTGAAGTAGAGCCGTCCGCAAGCGAAGGCTACTAGAACAATGCTGGTGCTGATGATGAAAGTATTCAGTTCAAACGTAAGAATGAATGATTTCATAACGATAATAAACGACAATAAAGGTGATGTGAACTACGTTGAAGTAGCACTGCGGGCAAGCAAATTACTTTTCATTGTGCAACCACTTCATTTTTTTTTTCTTGAGAAGAAGCATTCTCAAAACGTCGTTTAGCATAAATAGATTGCATATCGTTATTTGAAACTTTCTATCTTTGAAAGCCTCCTCTTTAGGTAAGTCACCGGTATCCAGCGGATAAGAGAGAGCGAAACACGTTACTAGAACCAACCTATAGAGCAAGCGGGTTTCTGGGAATAGCGCTCTATGATTCAGATTCAAATCATGGGATGAACCACGCAATCAACCTTCGTTTTGTAGACCTCGATCCATTGGGGTTCCAAACTCTTGCGTTTATTTTTAATTTTATTTTGCAACTTCGATTGACTAACGTAGTAAAGAAAGCTGGTAGAGCGCAAAATAGCGCTACAGCTTGGGGTTCGTACGGCTTGGGGTTCCCAGTACTGAAACTCTCTAGAACATCCTTCGGAACTCTGGGGCCTTCTGTACACTAACATGAGTTTTGCAGGGAACTTAGAGGGCCACTCACCAGGTTTGACAACTTTGAGCGGACAAGCGGAATGCGTAGGTGGGGCGTTCATGATCACGTCTGCCAAATTTTCCAGTGCTACGCGCCGCGGAAACGGGTCAAATTTCAAGATGAAAGCTGTTCTTCCTTCGTTTTGCGGGCGTGCGCCAAGAGAATGAGGGCATGACGTGCGCGTATGAATGATCCTACGTACATGGCAATGCAGTGACGTTGATTCTCTGCGTAGATGACTTTGCTCTCACGTTGCACGTGACATGGCGAAAATTATTCAACACATGTTGTTTATGTATTTGTTGCTTGAGTAGAATAATAAATATCTAAATTAATAATGAGACGCAATAATGAAATGCGAGCGTTCTTTTCTTTAATTTTTTTACCATGAATTGCAACGAGATGCGGGGCTAATTAGCCGGCGTTTCGCAGGCGTTCGTGTCCCCGCGGTCAGAGCATTGAGCAGACGACCGCCGTGGAATGCTCCTACGCGTTCACGCACTCATTGTGCTCATCTACTCAACCGCGTCTAAGTCGGCGTTTCCAAACCATCCCGCAGAAACAGGCAATAAACCTCTAAACGACGCTGGTAAAAAAAAGAAAGAAACGCCGCTCGCGTGCAAAGGGTTATGGCTTGTTCGGGCATGTCAGGCGCACGTGACCTCTTGGTCGGATGCTGGAGAGGGCAACGTTGGGAGAGGGTATGGAAGAGATTTGGCTTGCGAAGGCTACGCGAAGGAGCGGCAAGGAGTGTGGCAGCTTGGGCTAGTTGGTATGACATGACGATAGTTATATCGCGAGAACAGAACGACGACAAAGAGACAAAAGCGCTCGAGTCCTTATCTCTGTGTCGTCTATCGTCGAGCGGCAAGGGTTTTGAGCTCGCTTTCTCTCATCCTCGTTTCGTGCCCCTTCAAAAAAAAAAAAAAGTTTTTCAGCTCGTGGATGAACCAATTCAACAAAATTTTGTAGCAAAATGTTCCTCATCAGACAACCAACAACTTTCACGGTGTAACTAAAATTTCGTATGCGGCCTGGTGAGGGACCCTTTAAGGTAAGGTATACTAGAGCAACCAGTTGTCTTCACGAAAACGAACAAACAAGCAAGCAAGAAAAGAGAGTGCAGCTCTATGTTGCATTCTGCCAAGCATACTATGCAGGGCCACTTGGCTCCGAACGTATAAAAGGGGGCCATGAAATTAAACCTGCCGCGGCTTCCGTGCTTTGGAGCCTTGAAAAGGGACCTCGATTGGACACGGTGGCCGCGCCCGGCGCACCTGCCGGCAGTTTGGCCGAGGCAACTGCGGGCTCGCACAGGAGGGCTATTTTCAGGCAGTCGAGCTCCTGAAGGAGCCGTCGGCCTTGCTTTAAATAGCCGGGCAACACTGGGCACCTGCCGCCGCTCATGCGGCGGTGATGCGCCGCACTTGACATCGAGGGCCGATGCACTGCTGTTCTGAGTGGCTGACGTGCGGCGCTTCGCGCATGAGGGACGACTTGGTGCGAGACCGGCTGGGAAGCTAACTAAAAATGCCGCGGCATATTGAATCTATCGCGCTCGCCCGCTTGCGGGTGGGCAGAAATTCCGCCTCATTATTTGAGTTCAGTGCTGCGCAAGTGGGGAGGGTCGCATAAGACATTTAGTCGGTCATAATAGCACGCAATATTTTACCAGCGGCTTCTGTACCTTTTCAATAGTGGAGCAATGTAAGCCGACTGCGCAGAGCGAACAGAAAACTGTCATCATCATGAAGTTTATTTGTTTTTATGTTTGTTTGTTTGTTTGTTTTTTGTTTGTAGCCTCTAATCCATGGCTCATATCCACTCTGGGGGATCGGCCAAAACAACATATAGTCTCATATGGACGATAACTGCACGATTGCTTACAACAAAAAAAAGAGAAAAAAAAGTTGTAGAATGAGGACACTATATTTTAAAAAACAAAGATTCAGAGAGTGAGAAAAAAAAAACAAGAAAGCAGACACTAATAACTATACCTTGATTGTGGGAGCCGACCAGACAGCTTGTTTTGCAAACCCGATTAATTTGGTATGTCGCGGATTTATCCACATTTCAAAAATTACTTCTCGACCCGCTATTTTTTTTTAGTATTTGTTAACGTGGGCTTTATGTTGAAAAACGTCTTGAATGAAATTACACATCGCATCGGATTCATCTCTGTGGCAATTTCCGAAAACAGAGGCACCAAAATTTAGAACATTCTCTGTGGTTAAATTTAAACCTAGCTTCGCAAATGGAATAGCTAGAAGTCTTTACCTAATTACTACATAGTTCCGACATCAGCCAAAATAATGTTCAACAGTTTCTGATTCTTCGCAGAACGGACAAAGGGGGAAAGTGTCAGACCAGCTCTGTGTAAATAAAAATTTAATGTGGGAACACGGCACCAGAATCTGGAGATGATAATTTGAAGTTTTTTTTTTTTTTGACGGCCTTCACTGGGCTTTCCATGGAAATTTGAGGTGCTGATAATCTGTCCATTTTGTGATATTCTCCAAACTATCAGTAAAAATAGCGAATTTCCTATAGCTAACCCCTGATAAGTATTCTAACTCGGGAAGTACTGAAATTACTGGTCCATCAAGTGAAGCTCGCGCCAAGGCATGTGCCAATTCATTTAATTGTAATCCGCAGTGACCTGGAACCCGCACTAATTTCAGAAGTTCTAAATGCGGTGGTGCTAATGTGTGGAACGCTGCTAGGGCACGAGATAGTTCTGAGGTTGTCAGAGCTGTACACAACAAAAGTGAGTCTGTTAGGATGATTGCACTGGTTTCGGTCGTAGGAATTTTTCGAAGAGCTAAAATAATATCTACAAGCTCGACTTCAAATATAGGAGGGAAATCTGGAAGCCTCACTAAAAAACAGCAGTCGAGGAAATCACACACAATTCCTACGTCTGCCTTTTCATTGTTGACAGAAGCATCTGTAGCTATTACATTATTTGTTTCAGCATGTACCAACTACTCTTTTAATGTAGTGGTCAAAAATCTGAGATCGCAACTTGGCTTGTGGGGGGAAGATTTCATTATACTCTATCCTAATGTAAAGGGTTGAGGAATTAGTTTCAATTACCATGCTAATGTCTACATTTATGCAATCCAGTTTCTTTTTAACAAAAATTATCTGAGGTGTATGAAATCGAGGCCAATGTGCAAAAAAAAACATTCTTCCTGCTCTTCCTTTTCTGCTTTCCTTCCACCTGCACCTATTTGTCCGACGTAGGATACAACAACTCTGATGGGTGAGAAAACGAATAGAGGGAAGAGGGTGAGAAAAAAAGAAAACAAAAGAAATATACAGCGATATATAGAATGAAACATACAAAACATCAATAGAAAAAAGATAGAGTAAATCAGAAAAAGAAAGAGAGGGAAATGAATCTAGAAAGAAATAAAGAAAGAAAGAAGGAAAAGGGAAGCGAGCAATAGTGGGAAAAAGCAAGGAAAAGAGGAAGTAAGACGAATTAAGCGAAAAAGAGAAAAACATAAACAGAGAACAGTACAGAATGATAAATAAAGAGAGACAAAAATGAGATAGAAAAAAAAAGACAGAGAAAAATAAAAGGAAGAACGAACGCAGCGCAGGCTGCCCGGCTACGCACTTCCTTCAGTCTTGGCGCTACTTGTGACCCAAGTGATCGCAAGGGATAAATAGTGCATGTAATGATGAATCACATGGTAAGTGAAGTTAGTTAAAAGCGAATAAAATGTGAATTAACGTTAACAAATGTAGTAAAAGTAAGGAAAAACAGATTCTTAAGTGAAATAAAGGGGAATCAATTGGGAATTAGCCCCTTGGTGACGACCGAATCAAAATGTGAAATCACATTTTGGTATGTGGAGACCTTTCGGTATGTGGATGATTATCTGTTAATTTTGAGGTGTGATTTAGAGACCTTTCATTCCAAGGTCATGCAGGTGTTGCAAATCTTTCGCGAATGCCTCTATCCACTCGTGGTGACGCACGAGATGCCGGAAAGGGATAGCATCCGCTTTCTTGACCTAAAGATTTCTTTTTCGGAGAACCACACGTGCTGGTGTTACGAGCCTCGCTCGCAGAAGCCTGTTCTTCCGTTCTCGTCTGCGCATAGCAATTAGTAAAGAGAGGCATTGTTCAATCATGTTTTCACAATGCCTTAGAGAGGTCGTGTCACCACGTCTTAGAAGCTAGTCTCTTGGCACAGTCGGAGCGCCTAGAAAGAGAAGGGTACCCTCGCACTTTGCTCATTTCCGTGGCGGAGGCAATGCACAGAAAAAGGAAACGATTGGGCACTGTTTGCAACAGTGATGGCACCACAGCGGAGAAGAGGGAAAAGGTAGCGGTTATTCCGTACATGCATTCTGTGTCACACCGCCTAAAGAAAATAGGACAGCGCCTCAATGTGAAAGTGGTCTTCAGTGCCCCTGATAAGTTGTCCCAGTTGACAAACAGGACCTGCCCCGTAAAGAGTATGAGAAAACGGTGTATGGTGAGGCACAGAACGCAGTTTGTGGACTGCGCGTTAGGCGTCGTTTACAGGACCCCTTTTTCTTGCGGTGCATGTTATGTGGGCCAGACGGGCAGATGCCTTAACGATCGCTTACGGGAACATGCCAATAATGTTCGTGGCGGAAAAGATGGCTTCTTAGCGCAACACGTGAGCACGTGTGGGTGCACTCCGCTGTTTGAAAAAACAACAGTTCTTTGCAAGATTAAAGAGGAAAACGTGCGTATAATTTATGAGGCTGCTCAAATGGAGCTTGAAAGCGGCGCATGCGTAAGCAAGCCTTCAGTTGCTCTTTCAGATAAAGAGATATGTTTCTTGAGGTGCGAGGGTAGGCGCAGCAGGCATGGCGTTAGTTGATATTTTGTATCTTAAAATACGTCATTTTTTCACTCTTTGTGCTCCATTGCATATTAACGGTCTTCTCGTCAATAAAATTTCAGTTGGAAGTCAGTGCTTGTCTCGTTCCTTTCTTGTCTTTTGTGCATTTTTCGCGCTGCTAAAACCCAAGTATGCCATACCAACTAGCCCAGTCAACCGCTCTATTATGTGAAATCAGAGGTCATGTCTAGGCGACCAAAAAAGAAAAACAGCAGTTGAAACTAGATATAACTATGCTCATATGATTGTTTAAAATCGGGAATATTGTAAACACGAGAAATATGTTTTTCGGCCTTTCCAAATATAAAATTGTCGCGTAGCGACGCCCAAAGATACTACAGCATTGTTCTTGCCAGGAACCCACACCATTCACGCCTGAAAAGTTCTCGAAGGCCTGCGGCTCGAGGGCGGCCCAGATATATAGAACATCATGCAGGCATCGCGTGAAGCTATGGCCGGCTATAAATATTCGATGACATGAAAAAAAAAAAGTCACAGTTTCGGCACAAGGCCGAAGCAATGAATGCGATAGCAACACATTGGACCCTTATACGCTGTAGGCCTATAGGAGATTTAGGTGATTTAGAAAATTCAGTGATCAAGCTCAAATGTGCGCTGAACTGCAGTGTTTCTCGCACAAGTAGCAGCACGTTCTTCCTATAGATGTCTCGCTGTCGACGACACCGGTGACGGTAGCAAGAAATACAGTTCGAATGCACTTGATTGATTGACTGATTGATTGATATGCGGGGTATAACGTTTCAAAGCAACCACATGATCATGAGAGACGCCGTAGTGGAGGGCTACGGAAATTTCGACCACCTGAGGTTCTTTAACGCGCACCCACATCTGAGCACACGGGACTACAGCACTTCCGCTTCCATCAAAAATGCAGCCACTGCAGTCGGGATTCGATCCCGTGACCTGCGGGTCAGCAGCCGAGTACCTCAGCCACAAGACCGCCGGGGCGGGGTTTTCCAATGCACTTCTCCAAAACGTCCACCTCGGATTGTCCCAGACATTACAGTGTGAGCGTTGATGCCGGAAACAGCTGGATTGTGGGAAGAGCTTGCGTGCTTGCTTGTTCCTTGATATATGGCTCCAACCAACACGGGGGATGGGCCTTTCGGCGAGAACTATTGCGGAACTAGCTGTCTTATTTTTCGTGCTGCGTAACTACTAGCGAGACATACAAGCTTTGCTCAATAATGTTTTTACCAAGTCTATTGACAGTAAGCCAGCGGTAAATGGTGTATATATATAGCTCGCTGTTGGTGAGATGAATAGCATATGAGTGACGCGGTCTATCTTCGGTTAACGCAGCAGTGCGCTGAGGAGCGAGGGGTCGTTGATTCGAATCCCCGGAAGGGTGCCTTGGGAATTTTTTCTGATTAAATTTACACACACACACACACACACACACACACACACACATATATATATATATATATATATATATATATATATATATATATATATATATATATATATATATATATATATATATATATATATTGTGATGAGCAAGACAGAGAACAAGACACAACACCCCATCCTGGGCCAGCTGTTCTTATTCTGCTTCTTCCTCGCTCTGCCCTAGCATGCGCGTCTGTGCCAGAGTGCCAGTTTCGGTCTTCGACGTCACAATATATATATATATATATATATATATATATATATATATATATATATATATATATATATATATATATATGGCAAAAATTAGCGTCGAGAGTGTCCATTTAATTGCTATTGCATTTAAAAAAAACGAATGCACTGACTGGGCGAGCAGGCTGAACGAGAAAAAGGGAAGACGGTCAGTTCTATACTTGCCGCATAAACCATGAAATGACCAAACCAACAACCAACTAATTTTATAGTACACCATACATTAAAGTGCTATACGCTGAGCCCGTTACTTCTTGCATGGACGCGACTTGCAGTGTCATCAATGCTAAGCAACTAAAGGGCCGTGACTTGGACGCCTATATAGATGTTTTGCCACGACGGCATTAGAGCGCACGCTCGAAGAAAGACCCGTTTCGGTGAACTTGAATTAGCCTTGAATCGACGCTTTTTCTCTATTTCGGTAACAGCTTCGTTAAATTGAGTGTATAGTGGCCCCGCTGCGGTGGTATAGTGGCTAAGACACTCGGCTGCTGACCCGCAGGTCGCGAGATGGAGGCGGAAATGTTGTAGGCCAGTGTGCTCAGAATTGCGCGCACGGTAAAGAACCCAATGTGGTCGAAATTTCCGGAGCCCTCCACTACGGCGTCTCTCATAATTGGGTGTAGTGGTCATATTGGCTCGTTAATCTGGGTCACACACACACACACACACACACACACACACACACACATATATATATATATATATATATATATATATATAATCTGTAATAAGGAGTAACAAAGCAATCGACTGAGACCACCCGAGCGCTCGTAAAAGCATTGACTTACGCCTGTGCCCTCTAGCTTTATCTGAAGGGATTACACTTACCTTTTTGTTGACGGTTAGTTTATTATACATTCAGCGTATATAACTACAATATATACACTACATCGTACATTATATCACTGGAGAACTATTGGTTATTCAAGTCCAATAGAAAATAATATGTGCCGTATACATATATATACACCCAGTATTCGCGAGGGGGTGGGGGAGTCCATTAACTGGCAGGAAGATAACGTTAACAAACATTTTTAACAAGCTTAACAAGCTTAAATTGAGGACGACGCAGCGAGAAATGGAAAGAAAAATGGTAGGTGTAACCTTAAGAGACTAGAAGAGAGCAGAGTGGATTAGGGGACAAACGGGGGTTGAGGATATCATTGTTGAAATAAAGAAGAGGAAATGGACACGGGCTGAGCTTGTAGCGCGTAGACAGGATAACCGCTGGTCATTAAGGGTAACTAACTGGATTCCCAGAGAAGGGAAGCGGGTTAGGGGGAGACAGAAGGTTAGGTGGGCAGATGAGATTAAGAAGTTTGCGGGTATATATTGGCAGCAGCAAGCACAGGACCGGGTTAACTGGCGGAACATGGGAGAGGCCTTTGTCCTGCAGTGGACGTAGTCATGATGATGATGATGATGATGAGATTGTTTCCCCACAAACCCGTCCTACTTCATGCTTCATTAATTCTCACTTCATGACAAGCGAGAACTTAGCTACACGATAGCCGCTGCTTCGGTGGTAAGGCGTCAATGTTTGTATTTGCGCAACTGAAGATGACTCTGTGCGGTATAAGCATACCATGGGCGACGGTAACATGGGCGTTAGCCGCCGCGGCAGTTTATACAGGTCAACCCACCACAGTGCTTTTACCGCTTACGTCAAGTTAAGTCTAACGCGCCTGTTTGAAACATAAGCGTCTGCTTTAACCGTCAATTTTCCGCGAATAAGGTATGTCCGAAGTCACTTTGGGAACGACATGGCGAAAGACGTCCCCTCTGTCGAAGGACGCACTCTCTCGCCGCGCAGTCTGGCGGAACATTAGGCGGCGGTTGCGCGAGTGTGGCGCAACCTGTGAGCTCTGGATCACAGCTGGCTGCGGGCGGGTTGAGGGAAGCGAGGGGGGTGGGCGAGAGAGAAAGTAGGGGCGCGCCAGAGGTAGGAAGCGCAGGGTGCCGGCTGCCAAGCGCGGGCCTGGCGTCGACGAGCTCTGGAGAGACAAGACTGCCGGCGATTCCGTCCGTGGGAACGCCGCTCTCCTGCCAGTTCGACATACAGCTCAGCTATGCTGTCGTACAAGCCAGGAGACCTGATCGTCTCGTCTACTCCGTTCGCATACGTGGTGGACCCACTGAATGGAGCCGGCCGGGTGTGCGATTACTGCTTCAGGAGGTGAGCGGTTTGAGCGTGATTTGACGCGCAGACCAAACCGAAGCTTTGCGCAACCCTTGAGTCCGGCTGCTGTAGAAAGAGCAAGCAAAGAACTTCAGCAATTAAGTTCTTTGCTGAAGAAAAAAACAAGCAAAAAAGCAAGCAGACGGCACACGGGGATCACTTTATTCCATATTTCGTTCGCAGGTTGGGCACTGAGCTGCCGTAGCGGTTGCGTGAGACGCCGTAGCAGACGACAACGGAATGATGGTTTCGGTTTCTCTTTCGATCAGCACGTTCATTTCTCATTTTACTTATTTTTCTAGATGCTAGTGGGCTGAATAAATGTTCGCAGATGATTATAGATAGGGTTTTATTCGCGTGTATTGTAAGCGCGCAATTTCACTATTGCAACTAAGTAATGTTAGAATTACTTTTTGTTCCATCACTTTTTATTTCATTTCCTCACCGCTTGGGCGATGCGCACATGCATGCGCGTGTTTGATACCAACCCGTGTTTCAGTATTACATATCAAATAGTTGTTTATATTTTCGTTCTTTTCTCGTTCGTTTCTTTTCTCTTTTTTTTTTTTGTTAAGGGAAGATTTTTTTTTCAAGCCTTGGATCTTTGGATATGATGGCGGTGATGTTTAAAACAAAAAGCAGGATTCACAAGCATTCTGTCACTGATCAGTTTTGCGATTGAGTTATGGAGGCTCTACATTCGCTCTGTTCGTTATTACGAGCTTGTACTGCGTGCATGCACAATTTTCAGCGTCGATACAGAAAAAAAATGGCTTTGATCACTCATATTCTGCAACACACCTATTTTTGTTATTATTTTTGCTTTGCGCGCATATGTAAAACGTGTAGGTAGACAGGTCATCGCGGGTTTGTGGAATACGTAAGGATTTCACGGGTTAGACTGATGACTATAGGCAGTTGCACATGTATTGTATGTATGCGTATCAAACGCGGGAAATATTGCCGAGAGAGAAACTCCTGTTCTCTTTTCCGGACTTGCAAAAATGTAGGAATTGCGAATAAAACTAATGCATGTGGAGTATAGTACACGTAGTCAACATTAATAAAAATTGTCGAGCTATTTCCATACCCACACCTCGACATGATTATGAGGCACGTCCTGGAGGGAATGCTCTAGATTACTTACATCTTGGGGTGATTTGATGCAAACGTGTGTTCTTTATTTGTTGCTCCGCATTATATGCACAGGGGTATGTCATACACATGATTCCAATGCAATGGATTAACTTTTATATAGTGTAAGCCAAAGAGGAGGAGGAAGCAACAAAAGGGAGAAGGCAGGGAGGTTAACCAGAAAGACATCCGGTTGGCTACCCTACACTGGGAGATTAGGGAAGGGGACAAGAAAGACGAGAAAGAGGGAAGATAGGGAAAAGAAAAAAAGGGGGGGGGGGAAGAGAGACTGACAGTAATTTCACTGCAGCGTGTAGAACTCTACCGCATGTCAGAGGCGTTCACACAAGCCTGTCTTTCTCAGGAAACACAGCAGGGCTTTCACTGCCTTGTGGGCTGTCGAGGCATGTGGACGTTGCTGTAATAGCACCTGCACAGAAAGAGGCCGATCATCCGGTCGCCGCACTGCGTAAGCTAAAGAGAGTTTCTCAAGTTCTGCACTATGTAGCTGCGCCTGGCCGAAGCGAAAAAGTGGCCGCTTCTCGTAAAGAGTCTGAAACGGGGTAACAACAAAGCGTGTTATATCGCTGACAGACACGGACGAGGAAAACACAACGGGACGACCGCTAACTTTCAACTGACTATTTATTGTCGTAAGCAACAGTATCAGTCGAAGAAAAATAGAAACCAGCCACGTCCAGAAAGGCGAATTCATTTGCAGCCAGCGCCACTGAAGGGCAGCTGACACGGCTATAACCGGCCCCATCTGGCTGTCAGGGCGGCTTCAAAGATATCTCGCGTATTTTTATCGGTATTCCTACATACACATCGGTGCGCTCTTAACAACTCTTCACAGCCACAATCACTACATTGTGCAGACGCGTGACCATTTTGTTATGGGCCCAACTTCTGCTAGTGCTATCGCAGTCTATCATTAAGACATGTTCCCACTGCCCAATGTAAACTTTCCCGCAAGAAAACGGAAATGATACACCATATTTTAACGCATGAAACAAATGGAGACTGATGCTATCCTGTATGCCTCTTGCAACTAAAGGGGTGTATGGTCATATTGCTGTTAGATGAAAATCTAGTGTTGTTACTATTAGTTAGAACAGAGGCGTGTAATGTACCGACAGTAATTTCATGGTTAAGTGTGCGATGCATTAGTAAAACCAATTTGAGCTGAATCATGTAGCGTAATGGTAGTATGCTTAATGAAGTATATTAAGTACTGAATGGGACATGCAGTTAGAAAAACTGGCGATCCGTAAGGCCTGGTTCTGTAAATGCTGTAGATGTGTTAAATGTGTGGTATATCGGTTTCCGCAGACGGAAATGCAGTATTGAATGTGTAAATGTATGAATACGTAATAAAGTGAAGTTCTTCCATGCTTTGGGAAAAAACGAGCCTGTTAAAATTTGTACTTTGATACCAAAAGCGATCTTTTTCGAGATCATTTCAGCATACAAGTTAAACTTGAAATGACGATCAATCTTGACTTCAATAAAAGATCACACTTTCTTTCTTTCTTTCTTTCTTTCTTTCTTTCTTTCTTTCTTTCTTTCTTTCTTTCTTTCTTTCTTTCTTTCTTTGTTTATTTTTTTTTCTTTCTTTCATTATTTCTTTCTTTCGCATTGCTCAATGTTCCCTCCTAACTGCTTCTTTCCTCCACTCCTTCTAGGCATGACGCATGGACTTCACCCATGCGTCATGCCTAGCAGCGTGACATTTCAGCTCTTGGGTACAGGCAATAACGACGGTCGTGCGTTCACATCCAAGCAACAATGAAATGTGGTATACGTGAAATGACAACCGACCTCGATAAAAGGTCACACTGCCATAACTGAAGCGGCTGATTGCCGACAAGCGACCGTCGCACTTTTGAGGGCCGCATTTTTAATGTAACAATAATATCTGGGGTTTTACATCCCCAAAAATCCAAGATATGATTGAGAAACTCTGTATAGCGATAGGCTGGAAAAAAAATTTTCACCATCTGGTGTTCTTCAACCTGTGCTGACATCGCACCGTACTCGGAGCTCTCTACAAAGCATTCGAGGGACGAATTTCTGTACACTCGCCGGGGTTTTCGTGTACTACGCCACTGCCGCCGGTGAAATGTTCGCTTATAAGCAATCCCTTGAAAAGCGTTGAACGATGCTCATCACGCAACCAACAATGCAGCGCGTGGTGTTCGAGGCGGGCGAAGGGCATCGCCGCTGTAGCGTATACGTTCGGTCACGTTCGTTCGCAGAGAGACTGACGGACTCCTGTTGCATGGACCATCTGCCCCGAAATACTCACCAACTGCCAGTGCGGGCGCGCGTTTGTTTACTCAGAGTACGCGTATAGAGCCTTGTGCGCGATTATTTTTCTTTAGCTTGGCAAGACGTCAGACAGCGCCGCTTCTTTTCTCGTTGCACGGCGTATCCCGGCTCCTCCTTCTCTGATTGCAGCCCGTCCTTGCAGCCGTCTCTTGTAGTCGGTGCACCCGGCGGTGGTCCCTCATTACGTCAAAAATAGGCGCTGACTGATGGTCGCTCGCACTCCTCGAGCTCAGGATCCGCGCAATATGACTGTGCCACCGCCGTGACTGCGACGGGCTCCGCCAGTCACCGCATCATATTGATTGATGTGTGGGGTTTAACGTCCCAAAACCACGATATGATTGTGAGAGACGCCGTAGTGGAGGGCTCCGGAAATTTCGACCACCTGGGGTTCTTTAACGTGCACCCAAATCTGAGTACACGGGCCTACAACATTTCCGCCTCCATCGGAAGTGCAGCCGCCGCAGCCGGGATTTGAACCCGCGACCTGCGGGTCAGCAGCCGAGTACCTTAGCCACTAGACCACCGCGGCGGGGCAGTCACCGCATCATAATACAGGTAGATGTTACGAAAGTAAAAGAAGAATAAAATAAAGGTGGGGGATGCTAGTTCGCATTGTTTTTTTCAATACCTTTTTCCCCCTCCAATTTATGATGAGTGAAGCCAGCCGGGAATAAAGAAAAAATAAGTCACGTGAATTCGGCCGCAAGTTAATTTTACTGTAACATTAAATGTAGTATGATGAAAGAGACGGGCCGGAAGTGACCGAGTATGCACGCCGAAATATGAAGGTCACATTTCTGCATTCGTTGAGGATAACCATCCTCTGCGGAATGACAACTTCGTTCTCAACGAGCCAATGGTGGGGATTATAGCGCATTCTTTGTTTTGCAATGTAAACTGCAAAATATATGTACACTCTCAACTGGCGTCTTTCCTGTGTGCGGATATCAATTTCGCAGCTGTTCTCATGCATTGGGCGGGCATGGTGTTTCTTACCAGTGGCGTAGCCAATTGAATACAGAAAGGAAGAGGCTGGTTCTGCAAGTACCAGAATCTTTCTTACATGAGTGAGACGTAAGCGAGGGTGATCCGCAGCGTTATATCAAACAAAACAGTGTCACAAAAAGCAGGACCACTATGTCTTAGTTTACAATAGCTAGATAAACGAAAGAAGGGGAATATTACGAGGGCTTCAGCCCTTCTTTACCGAAAGAGCGTATTCATTATATTGGGGAAATACTTTAAATAAGACAGCACGTGAAATAAGTGAAGTTTTTCAGACAAAAAGTGAGCAGACAGGTGTAACATGCCTTGGTTCTGATCATTGACACGAGAATAAGCGTTTTTTTAAATCATTCACGAAGTTTCGTTTTGCGCCCTGCAGGCGATAATTGAGCGAAAAGAATGACGATAAATCAAGTTTTGTTGCGCGGTTTTTTGTTCACATTCATGATTGTTTCACATAAGCTCAGTGCAGATACCTCGCGCTTGCATGTTCCGCCTTTTACAAAACGCAAACAAAGAGTCGGGTGTTGAACGCTTGTCTGTCCACTTCTCTATGTACGTGTTTTTCGCGCGCTGCAGTTTCTCCATGAAAAGTAACCAACTCGCCAAACTTTCAGTTCTATTGCAAAGCTCAAGCAACCAATACACACGCAACATCGACAAGTATTGACTGGGCGACTTGCTTTGTCGTGCTTGAACTGATATAGGTGATCAAGCAAAAGGAATAAACTAGCAAACCGGCCAAACGAAAGGACACAGCGCTCTGTTTTTGAGTTTGGCCGGCTCGGCCGTTTCTTCGTTGTGCGTGCATCGCTCTATCAATTCAATCGCAAAGTGGTTTGTGTACTGTTCTTGTGTTCCATGAACTGCTCCACACATGGGTTATGTGATGATCAGCCACGAATTTGCTGAACTTGCTACCATACACAAAAAAATAGCAGTTTGTATAGATCTGTCGCAGTGCTCGTCATATCCATCGCTTTTTGTCCGTCTGTTTTGTCATTAAAAACCACATCTTTATACTTTTATAACGATTTTTTTGCTTACACCATAAACTTCTTTATTGTTTACTTTCTCTGCTCAACAGTTATTGCTACAATCCGCGTTGGAATCTAAAGCTTCTGAAAGTATATTAACTAGTCATGGGCGAATATTTCAGCGCTTCGAACATTCAAACGAATATTGCATTATTAGAATTCGCTTCGACTCGACTAATTTAGATTATTCAAAATTTTCAAGTATCGCAAATTAACGAATAAACGTATATTCTACAGCATGTAACCCCCTGCTAAAGAAATTTCACTGCAACGTAGGACTGATATACCGTGAAATTACGCATCCAGGGCAAATACACACAGCCACTTGTTAAGGTTAATTGTAGTGCATGCTGCCTTGCCCTCGGTTAATATCTGTTTAGTGTAGAAGCGTGTTATAGAGACATGTATACGCTGGGTATAGTAAACTTGATACATTACTAAGATTATAACTTGCACCTTACTGATATTCAAATCTCGCTACTGTTTAGAGTTGTTTACACTTCACATGAAACTAAAAAAGGTGACATTCACGCATTAGTTTCGGTTCTTAAACATATTGTGCAATTTAGTTGGGTCATGACATACATGCAGAACTCAAAATTATTCAACCAAGCCGCTATTCGCTGCGAACGCGCTTCGAAGCTCGATTTCCCCGTTCGCCAATCTCTGCAATTGTTATGGATGTGACCTTTGTCCCGATTTCACGGTAAAAGCGCTAGAGATGACGCATCACTTGTTGTCTGCTGAATTCATGGCTAAGCCTTGTTTATTGCATCACATCAATCACATATTGCAGGAGTGAGAGCCTCAAGCCCTGCGCCCGGTGTCGTGTGGCACACTACTGCAACAAGCTGTGCGAGGTGAGAGCTGTCCTCTACCGCACTTAAGTTTTGCACAGATCTTTTGTGCATTGGCTTGTCATCAATACAAGTATCCGGTATGCCTGTTGTTTGCATGCTACGTGCAGGGCTGGTCGTAAGTACTCAAGCCGCGCTGCCGTAGCATTTCTGGGGTCTCCAAGAGCGAGCGCCACGCTCTTAAAGTGAACGGACGCAGCAGACGCGGTCGTAACCAACCAAACACACATTTACTTATTTAACTGCTTTTAGAAACGACGATATCGTCAGCCGAATAATTATACATCAATTGTGCTCAAACACGCTAAAACAATCTCACACATATTCACGCAATACTCAACAGCATAACAAACACAAGGCGGCGTCGCCGATGCCTTACTCACCACGAGGGCCCCCAGCAGACAGCCCGTGGTGCCGTGCACCGGGGACACACTGCGTTCAGCATAGAGTTTCTTGATATACACTAGAGGGAACTCTGGCGCTAGTGTTTATGGGAGCTGCAACACACGGCGCTTCAGCGAGCATTGGAATGATGGGTAGTACACACATTTGTCTAAACTTCGTATTTCTGGCCTGCTTTTGGCTTCGTGTGTGTTCATGTGGCTTGGAGCTGTTTTTTTCACGAAAACATAAATTAGCAAATGTTCACCGTTTGCGCTTCACAACCTTATTCTTTTAGGCTTACCATTTCGAATCAAGTCACTAAGTTCAAAAGGGTTCGTTCTTTCTTTCAAAACAAAACCAGAACCAGCAATAAACGAAGCCGCAAGTACGATTCGCCGTCCGCAAGTACGAAGACTAGGCAAATGTGTGTACTGCCCATCATTCCCATGGTCGCTGAACGATCGCAGCGCCAGAGTGCTTTCTAGTTAATTTTGGGAAACTCTATGGCGAGAGACAACGATTCGCGCCAAACGCCATGCGCAAAAGAGAGACTCACTCAACTCTTTCGTGCCCCACCAAGGCTTGCCGCCAGAGGTCACCGCCGGTGCTACCAATCTAACCATGATGATGATAGTGGTGATTAACGCTCGCGAACACAACGCCACCTACCCCTGAATAGTTGTGACCACAAAATGTGGCGTCTGCGCGAGACACGTGCGCCACGCGGCGCGCAGTACTTTACAGGGGGTGTCAGCACCCCCACAGAATACATGAAATAGCGACCTGGGAAAATTTTAGCACCCCTGTAAATGCGAGAAAATGACAAAAAGAAAGTGAAAATGTGCAATCTATATACACCCTGCGAACAACTTTAAACCGGCCCATTTACTTTACCTAAGTTTTATGTCGGGTGAGTTCGTGCATTGCTTAACGAAATATTTGTGGCGCCGCAATCCAACCATCCATCCACCTACCCGTTCGTCCGTTTACGCGCCACACACAGTAAATATTTTAAACCCTTACGGATGTAAACTGACTAGTTGCCACAGGGACACCCCATGAGTGTTTTCGGATATACCATTGTGAAAGGGTGTTAGCTGCACACCCTACATGAAGGGTGTCTAGCTAAATAAATCTTAGGGGGTTAGGGTATTCTTATACTTTAACATCCTTCTAAGAGGGCGTTGGAGGGTGTGTGCCACCTGCTACATCGACTCTCACAGAACCTCGAATAGGTATATGTCATTCACTATATCGGGTATAGGGTAAGGTAAAATGCGACATTTTGACTTTACCAACCTCTGTAGCTAGAACAAAAACTACTTTTCTTTGTTTCTCTTTTCCAGCGATAAGTGCTGCATGGTCCTTGTCCACTTTTTCAAGTGTAAAAATTGATGAGTGTTCACAGCGTTTGCACGGAAAAAATTACGCGGCTGGTATCAGTGTGTTCGGGACCTGTAATAAAGGGGTGAAACTCTGCTCGGCCGAATTTTCGGATTCCTGCATGAAGCTACTGCGGCGCTGGTATAGCAGCGTAACTATTTATTTCGTTGCTTCAGATTACGAGCTACATAACACCAATGGTTTAGTTCGTTTGGTGGCCGGGGCCAAAGCAGAATTTTTTTCGAATTCTGTCATGCGAGAGGGGTAAAACGCGACAAAAAACGCGTCCAGTTGCTCTATATAGATTGTCTTATTAATTGAACCACCAACTTACATTCATTGTATACTATATTTCTTTAGGAGGATTCGGACATACAAGACAATATCATATTGTCACGTTGTCTTGACGCAGACAAAGGTAGAGACGACTTGTCGAAATGAAACTGTTTATCTGGCCGAACATGTGGGCGGAAAACAGAAAGTCATATTACAGCGATGCGCACTGGCACTGAAAGTGGCGAAGAGATCATCGGCCGTCGATCAACTGACACGCGGTGAAGCGGGACGGCATTTATACACGTGTTCTTGAATATTCGAGCGTTATCGCTAGCCGCCACGTAAGTTCCGGGATAATCTGCAATGTTCGCGTTGCTTGCGTAATCTTAACAAAATTATCTACTACAGTTCCGAAGCTTCTTAAGGCGTGGTGAGCGCTGAGCGCTGAACATTACTTACGGTGTAACGGGTCCATAAGAAAGCATGAGGAAGGAATGTGGCAATCTAGAGCTTCCTGGGAGGAAACCGACATGAAAAAGCACTGATTGCCGTTCAAAACATGACTCCCCCCCCCCCCCCCCCCCCCCCTATCTCGCTGCATCGAGGTTTTCCCGTGTTTCCAAGGATGCTCCCAAGAGACGCATAAAAAAAATGGCTGAATCTCCAAGTCAAGTTAGTCGCAAACACGTTTTGGGATTGTGTTTAAACGACGTTTTCCAATACCATAATGGAAAAAAAAGCACTAAAAAATCTGACTCCAGCACTGTTTTCAATTCATTGCCTCACAAAGCCCGGTGGACGAAGTTAAAAGCCATGAAACGCCTGAGCATTTCTGCATCTAAACGGCGAATCGAGGTGAAGAATATAGGTCGAGACATCTCTATATTGAATAATCTAAGGAGGTTCAAGCGTTCTACAAAAGACAACATTCGCACAAAGAAAAACCAGCGGCTTTGATCTGCAAGGAGTTTTGGATCGATACAACACCGCGTTCTGTCTAGATTGAATGCGCGGAGTTCAAGTATACTGGGCCTGCGTAAGCGCCCACAAAGGAAATTTCAAGTCTTTCTACAGCAAAAACAAACAACAAACTGAAGGATTGGATTTTTTTCACACTGACTCATTTCGCCCCACGCAGCGAATCGTTTTGGCCCACAGGCTGGGGCAAAATGAGACATATGGAGCAATTTTTTTTATTTTTAAAAAATGTTTTGAATGTTATGTAGCATACAGATATACCTTGTACCCAAAGGAAAGTTTCTGCGCTGATGTAAAGTCGTTAGAAGTGAATTCAAAATAAATATTCGTTGTCTTAAAATATTTGTCGCATTTCACCCCACCCTACCCTATGAACAAAGGTTTCACAAATAAGCACTGTAAATCTGAACGCGAAACCACCCGTTGTCGCGCAGAGAATCCTGTGCCTTTACCAACGGCGTAGTTGGTGAGTCAAAAATGCGAAGAACAAACACCACGAATCGACTCAGGTACCTGCAGGACAATTGACTTTTCTAAAAACAGAGTCATGCCAGTGCTTGAAACTCCTTCCGAAAAAGACCATATGTATGCATGCGTTACGACGGGGTAACGGCAAAGGGGGTTACAGTGCTGAATATCAGCTTTTATAACAACGTAATAACCGTTACTTGTGCACTCCTATGACTCAGAAAGCTATAGATATACAGTCTAGCGTTGCTCGACCCTGGAAGAACACACCTACTACAGACATGCAAATCATATTAGGGTATACTGTGGCGTGTACATTGTTTCGATAAAACTGACCACTGCCCTCTACCGTGAAGGCTGTCGTTACGTCGAACCATCAGCTACCATTCAGACGCCAGTGTTTATTCGGCATGCCTCGTTCAAGGTACACACAGATATCAATTCACATTGTAGCGCTCGGCTCAAAAAGAAAAAAAAACGTTGAGGGGCCCTTGGTGGTATCTGCACGCACGTAGACTCGCACACACACACAGACACACGCCCCGCCACGGTGGTCTAGTGGCTAAGGTACTCGGCTGCTGACCCGCAGGTCGCGGGATCGAATCCCGGCTGCGGCGGCTGCATTTCCAATGGAGGCGGAAATGTTGTAGGCCCGTGTGCTCAGATTTGGGTGCACGTTAAAGAACCCCAGGTGGTCGAAATTTCCGGAGTCCTCCACTACGGCATCTCTCATAATCATATGGTGGTTTTGGGACGTTAAACCCCACATATCAATCATCAATCAACACACACACACACATGCACACACGCGCACACACGCACGCACACACACACCACACACACGCGCACGCACACACACATTATTAAGGGAATATGTATGACAACACTGCTTCGTGTGTCAAAGCACGAACAAGCTATTATTGAGTGCTGGTGCCCTGTTGAGCCAAACTACAGAGCAGAGGTCCCAAACTCACATCAGCTGCCGGGCCGCAGTCACGAAATGCAGTCTCTCAAAGGGTCGGCAGAGTGATATAAGATAGCAAATGGGGGAGGGGGGGATGAGCAAGGTTTTCTCAAACGTTGCCGTTTGAATACCGTATCCCGTATAAGGGTCATTTATAAAAAACAAGATTTACACAATGTATACAATCTGGACTCCGATCCTCAACACACAAGAGTATTCGCATGAGATGCCTCACGACAAAAACGCCCAAGTCACGTCTGTATAGCAGTACAAAGCGTTATTAATCACGACAGGTGAGAAAATAATGCGAGCATCATTCTTGCGAACAGTCAGAAAGTCATAAAAGAAATATCGGATGATGAGTGTCATGTGCGTGCGGCCCGCGTGCCGTGCGTTTGAGACCCCTGCCATATGCAGTGCCCTGCACCTTTGTTCTCTCTACGTTCGCTTTGAGTTCACTCACTGCACACACACACTGCACTGACTCAGTCACTGCAGCCAAAGGATTGTGGATACACAGAACACATCACAAACTTGCAAACAGCCCGATGATGTGAGGGAATGTCTGTGCACGTGACTTTTTTTCGAAATGTCGGTGAACCCTGCACGCATGTGTAAGAGCATGCGTGCACAAATGTGTGTGCCCTTTGTTATGGGTAACTAACGATGCGTCCATTACGTGTTTGTGAGGAAACATCCACGCGGTGTGGTCACGACATCTCTCGAAAACGGTGGGAAAATTCCCGGCGCGCCGTCGCGACGCTTGCAAGAGATGGTTCGGACATACCACGCACCTGTCTCGCTCGGAGTCGTCGGCTAGAGCGCGATAGCATAATCGCGCCATGCTCGTATCGCCTTTCCAATTGCTAGCCTGCTTTCGCTCCTTGGTTGATACCTGAACCGTGCCTCAAGGTAAGACATTGCATGTAAAAGGTATGGCTTGCGGACGAGGCTTGGCTGAGCCAAATAGCTTTGCCTTACAAGGCCAAGCGAGCCCTGGAGAGAGCGTCCAACCCCAACTGCCTGTATTTAAATTTTAGATGCGAAGAAGTTCTTTGACTAGCCTGTGAAACGCTGTCCCTCCGTCCGCACCGCTCCCCTCGCTGCGAATGTTGGAGTGGTGCCAAGTAGCTCACGCCCTCCTAGCACTGCGCGGTGACGTCTCTCCCCCTCGCCTGCCACGCACTCGCCACGTGTCAGCTCTCTGTCGCTTAACCCTCTCTACCGCTCGCAACGTTCGAGCTCACTCCTCACGTGGACATCATCTCACCCGCGCCACCTCGCTCCATCTGTCGGCGGGAAGAAGCCGCGAGCTGGCGGGTGCGCGCGCCTCGAGAATCTCGCGGCGCCGACAATAGAGAGTTATAGTTTACCGTTAGCGTGATATCGGAGGTTAAGGGAATGGCGTTACCGTGCAGCAAACGTACGTTGTGGACAGCGTCTTATAGTTTAGCGAGATAGCGTTTACGTGCCCCAGCTGGGATGCTGGCGCCGCCTATCGGATGATTAATAAGTTAAAGAACAGCGAAAAGGAAAATAAAACGAGAATGTTTGCCTGTGCCACCGCGCGAAGCATTGTTAAAATTTTACTTTAGTAATAATAAAAGTAAATAAATGTGTACCACGCACCAAACGCGAAAACGTTTATGTTGCCAATCTGTTTACATCGATCTTCTAGTTAGACCTAGAGACGTTCAAAATGGGAAGCTATCTCAAAAATTACGCTAGATAATCTGTAAAACTCGGTCATCGAAGCTAACTGAAAGCAAGCGAAGCCATTTTAAACAGTTGTTTGCTGCGAACGAAGTGAATCTTTCAACAGCTACGCTAAAATCCCCTCCAAGCAGGTGTCCGAAAGCGCCGCCATGCTTTACGTGCACAATATGCTAATGCAGTAACGTTAAATGTGAAAAATAGCGCGCGTACGGTAAGCGGTACGGGTAACGTACGTATTTGCGCATGCGCACTTACTTCGGTTCCGCTATCACGGTACACCCGATATTCCGATAAGCCCAGTATACTAATACTGTCTAATGCGGACATCGCGCCGCTGCTTGCCGCGTGATCGCGCCGACGGGCGGGACGCCGTCGCGGCATGCTTCTCGCTAGTGTGCGCGTACCTTTCCCGGCGGTCACCGACGTTGCGAGGGTTAGCGAAGCCGATCACGTTCGCGAATGGCGATGTCAACACCGACGAGGCACGAGCCAGGTAAGCCGAACGCAAGCGTCGGCAGTGGAAGACCAGTGACACCAACGAGGTGCAAGTCAAGAACACCGGTCGCGTTCGAGAATACAGACGGCGCGCGGTTAACACCGACGATACGCCAGCCAAGAAAGCCGAGTGCAAGCGTCTTCAACGCGTCCCGCCTTAGAAGTGTGGCAGCTTGGGCTAGTTGGCATGGTATGACGATAGTTATAGCGCGAGAACAAAACGACGACACAGAGACAAGAAGGACACGAAAGACACGAGCGCTCCCGTGTCGTTCCGTTTCAAATAAGCATTAGGAAGCTTTAGAACAGCGCACCGCGGGCCCTTGCGGTGCGGTCGCTGCCACTACGCATACGTCGTACGCGAGCCGCCGTTTGTGTTGGCGGCCCGCCCGAAGAAAATCCTAAATAGCGGGCGGCGTGTGCGGCCCGCAAACGCTGGTGCTGAGGCTATGTGTAGTTTCCGTGCATTTGCATTTGTGGGGCAGCTAACGTCCCTAGATTGTTCCCTATAAGGGGGGGGGGGGGGGGGCAAACGTTATTACAAAGCTCATATGGTGCCCGCTATGTGCGCAACGCTTGCAGTGCCTGCAAACGTTTTTCTAAAAGTCCCTATTTACTCGAGTAAACGCTACACCGAGTTTAGCTTCAAACCGTTCTTCCTGCACCCGCGTCGACGCCCGTTTCAACCAAGTCAACGCCGTGCGCACCGCGGCTGCTTCGCATCCCGCCGGGGTTCCCTTCGGAGAAATGGTCCATAGTTTCTTTTTTTTTTCTAAATAAAGTTTGTTCCTTCTCCTCCTTGAATTTTCGCTCACGGCCAACGTTGCTTTTTGTTGCAACCAAAGGCTCCGCGCCGCCGACACCGACACTGGTATTTCTGTGAAATGAGCTTTTGAACGCTGTCGCGTTGGAAAAAAAGAAAGTGGCGTCGAAGTCAGCTGCTCTTTTACTTCGCATAAAATCGAGTCCTACAATGCGTGGGTTCTGCCGGGATTTTTTTCCTTTTTCTTGGCTCTGCTGTACACGAGCAAAAAGCACTCGTCTATTTGACGCGGATTAGAAGAGGCCATGACGAGGGGTGGAAATGGGGACGTGACATATGAGGCATTGAAATAGAAGATAACTCAGCCCCTTGACTTGATTATAGCAGTTATCAAGTTTCTACATTGAGTGTCACGTGCCTCATTCGGCAATCTCTTCGAATAACGTAGTTCTGACATGCTGGAGCATGCGGCGAAGCGCACAGCGCGCAGAGTCTTGACGCGTCCGTGGCAGTCTCCCAGACAATTGCCTAGAGTGAGGCTTGTCCGGCCACTTTGTATTTCTTCGTATATGCATGTCGTCCCCCCCCCCCCTACCCTGTCTTTGTTTCTCTAGGCTTTGTAAACGGCTAATTTATTTAGCAAGACGAGAGGAGAAGGAGTAAAAGCGACATAGCCTGTCCGGCATTTTCTTTATCTCTACGCCTCCTTGTTTAGTAATCGAAGGCTAAAATTCGGACGTAGCCAGAAACGTTTTTCAGGCGGGGGGGGGGGGGGGGAGGCTTTAAGTACCCTTTATGTATGCTTGTGCATGTGTTTGTATGTGTGCGCGTATGCGTACGCATGTAAAATTGCAACATTTTCACGTCAGATCGACCCCCTTCCCTCCTTTCATACCCAAGCACACCGCCTGCCTCTAAGCTACGCCGTCGGTTCAGATGCGTCATCGTAGGGAAGAGGGAACTGCAGAATGTTGTATTTTACAGGGTGTCCCTAATGTCAGGCACCACGATTTTCAAAAAAAGGACGTCGTTACGCGAAGCGCACCTGTTGCATATTGTTCCCGGAATACTGGGAACAATATGCACCTTGTGTGTTCATATTTTTCCCGGTTCATAAAAAAAAGCCTGCAAAATATGAAAAATAACACGTGACTATATGCTCCCACCCACAAAAGGTGTAAGAGTAGTCTTGACTCGCCACTTCACAGTGATCCTGTTTGAGGGCGCTGCTTCGTGATGCGCGCCGCAGTCTTGCCATGTATCATTTTTCAGATTTCGCGGGCTTTCTTTATTACCCCTCTTCTGCCCCCCCCCCCCCCCCTTCAAGAAAAAGCAAGTATGCATTTGATTAGTTGTTGAAGATAGCGCAATTAGATCTTAATTAAACATGCCTACGTATGCCTCATTGATGTTTGAATGATTAGGTTTTTCTGGTTAGAAACATAGTGATGACTAATTAACTATGTACTTCGTTAACAAAAAATTAGCAGTGGCTACTGCAGTGTACTGGGAACACTATAGGTGCGCGTCGTAACAACGTGCCTCCTGTTTTGTTCATTCGCGCTGCGTGATGTTTGCGGCACCCTGTAATATACACATGCGAAGCCTGTTTTTTGCTCAGCTCTGGATGACATGTGAGGTTCTGAGTACCACCACTCGAGATTGGCGTGAAAATGTGATTTAGGATACTCGTGCCAGCTCTTGTTCACTGGCCTTCGTGCAATGGGTTGGTGGAAATATTATAAAAGGCGAATCCGAGAAAGGCTGCGCTGCTGGAATTACGAACGCCATACTTGTATGAGGGCAATGTGCAGAAAACACTCAAACGCGCACGCACGCACATGCACGCACATGCACACACACACACACATGCACACACGAACGCCGTGGCTATAGGGAAATGTGAGCCCCCCACCGAGAAAAGTTAGTGGGACTCCTTTACTCAGGGGGGGGGGGGGGGGCTAAAATAATTATCTGTGTTGTGTTCATGTATAGAGTCGCCTGACAGTTACCAAAGAGCAAATTGCGTTTCGTCCAAGAACTCAATTTTATGGACTAAAACGACTCTGCTCGTTCCTTACTCAAAGCGAAATGAAGCGTTCAGAAATATAAATAGGCTAGACTATAATGATATAAGCTCACTATGAATAATAATAATAATAATAATAATAATAAAGTCTAGCACATTTCTGTTTTGGAATGTTTCATCCCACTTTAACTAAAATACGAGCAGCTTTAACCTGTTAAGCGACTCGCTCACATCTCGCAACCTATAATTATGTTCGTTTTTTCGCGGCTGCCACATCACGATTATATTTCACGTGGACAGCGCACAAACGTGTTATTCTTTCATAAACGACCCAATGGTCAGGTTTGAAGGAAGGAAAAAAAAATCGCCAGAGGACGCAACTTCTCCGAAGGCGGCGTGAATCTGCAGCCAGATGCAGCTCATCGCACTTCTCTTCCACAGTGGCGAAATTGGTTAGCGCGCGGTACTTTTACGACAGTTCTCGTGAGCTATGCCGCGGTTGTGAGTTCAAGCCTCACCTGGGGATTGTGTCTGTATTTAAATTTTTATAATTGATGGTTATGTGCTGCAGACCAGTGTTTTTAAACCCGCTGCCCGCGGACACCTTTTAGCGGCCCGCCGTGCATGTGACCGTCATCGTAATATTCTCCCCCGAAAAATTTGTTCATAAGCTACATAGGCGTCATAGACCTTCATAATTCTTTTATCGAAGCACCCCATGTAGTCACCATGCTGTAAAACATAACCGTGGAGCGAAAACTTTATTTTCCAGAATTGGCGTCCAGATTGTCGTAATTCTGGAGCCCAGTATCGACATCTTTCCCGCTTGCATCAGATTTCATTCACAAGAGATCCATACATGACATATTGAAAAGGCCCACTTCCCAGTTGCAACGTTAGCTGGCATTTTGTTCAAATTTTTTCAGAGTCCAAATTTTGCCTGATGTGACCATTTTCCGTGTGAGTTTACATCCCAAAAGAGGGTCTATATTTCACTACCGTCAAATTCAACGAAGACTTCTTTAAAGTGTTTTTTTTATTTCGTTTGCGCAGTGGGTCGTTCCCCGCGCTATGGTCAAAGTGTAGTCATATTCTGCAATGAAGATTCTGTATTTCATTGGTACAGATCTTAGGGACTCGAGTTCGAAACCCCTTTACCACCAAACGACGATGATCACCTTCAACGCCTTCAAGATCGCCAACCTCACGAAGGGTCAGAAGAAGCCCTAGTAGTTCCGATCATCAGAATATATTTCATCAAATTTATTTGTTTATTGATGTACAATATATATATATATATATATATATATATATATATATATATATATATATATATATATATATATATATATATATATATATATTGTAGACCCAGTAAACATACGCGCAGGAGGGACAGAAAAGTACAATTTAAACACATGTATAATGAAAAGGGAACTAGCACTAAGATTGAATAACACAATTCATTAATTCATTAACAAGATCTAAAGTATTGAGAGAAAATAAACTTGAAGTCGGAAATAACAAACATTTAAAAGCGTAACAATTTTATAGGTCCAAATGATATATTAGCAGAGTAACAAAAAGATGCACAAAGAGCAACGAAATATACAAAAACTAATAGCGTCCGTGCTGCATAAATTATACCTACAAATGAGTAGTTCCAGTCAGCTATGGTATACGGGGAAAGAAATAGTATTTGAAAATGTAAGTTTTCATGAGATAATGTGCTACAGATTCTGCTTGGCGATGTCTCGTTAGGCATGCTACTAGTAGCTTCAAGAAATGATGTTCATCTCTCGTTGGGCATGCTACAAGTGGCTTCAAAAAATGATGTGGTCTAATGGAAAAATGATTGTTCTTCACAAGTCTCTGATTTTTACTTCGTAATTTCAATGTTTGAATGTCATTAAGTAGCATAAGGATCGTTGGGAAGTCGGTTGTGCGATATTTTGAAAAAAAAAATTAATTGGACTGCTTTACGCTGGGCTTCTTCCAAAGCGTTAACGTTAGATTTTGTATAAAAGTTCTACACGACACATGCATAATCTATAGTTTAGGACGGATAAATGCAAAGCAGCTTTCCGGAAGCATAGCTTTCGGAAAGCTGCGTTGCACTCTTCTATGTGTGGAAAGTTGAACAGACAGCTTTCCGGAGGCATAGCTTCCGTAACGCTGTCTTTCAAGTGTTGGAAACATGAGCACTCCAGGATAAGTTGCTTGTTATTGTGACACTAAGATATACTTCTATACGCAAACTTCTACGAGAAGTGTAGAAGCAATGCTGCACGAAAAATATAAATTGTATTTTCACTCGTAACTTTCATGAAAACCGATCTGTTAGCATCTCTCTTCCCTCTTTCTCATATTTCTTGTCCCCTTCCCTAATCCCCCAGTGTAGGGTAGCCCAACCGGATGTCTTTCTGGTTAACCTCCCAGCCTTCTCCCTTTTGGTGCTTCCTCCTCTCTCCCCCCTGTTAGCATTCAGTTCCATATGCCACTTGTAACACCACCATGCTATGTTGTCGAGGTTTAAATGAAGCCTGACCGCCTTGGTCTCCACTGCAAGGTATTTCGTTGAATGATACACAGTCATCCGCAATCAGCCGCATCAGCACGGGTGGTTTAATTACACCAATAATACCATTGTTATTTATATCAACTAAAATTAATAAGGGTCCTAAAACGTTGCCCTGTGGGACACCCGAGCTTACAGGAAAATCACTTAAAAATTATTGTCAATTTTAACGCACTATTTATAGTTAGGTAATAAACAGTAATTCGATTAATTAGGTATGAAAGCAGGTGAAACAGTTTGACTTTTTCAATTAGGTGAGGATGCGAAACAAGATCGAATGTTTTTCTAAAATCTTGGTAAATTACGTTCATTTCTCCGGACCTATCAAGCCCAGTTGCGAAGTTGTGAACTATAGTGGTTATTGGGTAATAGTACACATACCTTTACGAAAACCATTCTGGTTGTCAGACAAAAGGCGCTTATCAGTGAGGAATTACTTAATATCTTTTGCTATACTAAGTTCTAGTAGCTTGCAACAAGACGACGTTAGTGATATCGGACGATAATGAGTCAAAATCGTAGCGTCATCCTTTTTAAGTAGAGGTACGACACGTCCCTTCAGCACGGTCGCTAGAAAATATTGAAGGAGAAGGCAATGATGCTTGAAAAACAAGACTAGAAATTCGCATATTTTTTCCGCGTATCTGTGAACGAAAGCATTTGTTATACAATCTGGTCCACGTGTTGACGTGGTTTTTAAGTTAAGCATCAAAGAGACTATACCAGGTTTAGAAATCATATCAGGTAGTGAAACAGCAGGTGTAGGGTTCAAACATGGCGGAATACATTAGGAGAAAAAAACCCTTTAAAAATACTTGTTAAAATGCGCCGCAATACTTTCTTTCTCGACTACTAGGCAATCTTGGTGTACAATTTGGTGAATAGGTTTTGCTTTTTCTTCAAGAACTCCCAAAGTTTTTCCGGAAAAGACCACATAAAGTTTGGTAGAGTGTGCTTATATAATGCTTTATACTTTTTTTTTCACTTTGACATCAATTGGTTTGATAGGCTTAATTCTTAAACAATATTACGAGAGCCACCCTGTCGTCTTCAGGCTTAAATTCTCTTTTAACTACAATGCTTCCCGTCTTACCCAAGGTTTTTCAGGAAGCTGTCTCTTGTTTTCTTAGGAATTAAATTATGAATACACTGCATGCATATGTTCTTGAATTTCGCCCAAACATCAGTAACATCCCCGCCATGAAAAATGCTTACACCAAAGTCTAAAACGCTTTCGTCTCTGGCGTGCAAGAAATCAATAATGGTAACCTTTTTACATCTATTTTCACTACTTCACCATGGCCGACAAGAAAAATACACAATGTAATGATCCGAAACACCAGGTTCAACAGATACAGAGTAGTCGTCAATGGCTTTACTAATAAAGACAAGATCAAGCATAGTCACCGATAGAACACGTGTCGGTTGACTGAAAATTTGTTGTAAGTACGGTGGTACAAAACAATCTTGATGAAACATTCTATGCTCCCATTGAATTTCTGGTAGATAAAAATCCCGACAAGAAACATCTTATGGCGAGGAAACAAGGCTATGTGTTCGCGCAGGTCATGCAAGAACTGTGGAGGTTAGCACGCCTGCTTTCTTCTTCCAAATCAGTCAGCTTCGTTTCCAAGGATTCAACTGTATATCCCAGAACGTCAATGCGAGTGATTGGTTTTTTTAATCTAAAAATCGAGCGACCTAATCAACCATCAGTTTTATTTTCATATGACTTTGACGTGCTCGAAGTGCCGCCATATCATCAGCATTGTGTTTTGTCCGGACAACAGCGCTTTTAACAAGGATTCAATGCCAATTCAGTTCAATGTTGCCACATATTGAAAGCAAGCACGTGCAGAACAACATCATGTACAATGTTAATCAACCATTAGTGGGCTCAGCAAGACCAAAAAACCGCGATGATTCCTTTTAATTGAGCTCTAGTAGCCACTGACGTGCACAAGACAGAAGAATATCTTATAAAACAGCATTCTCGTCGTTGGTCTACCGTGCCACTCAAAGGGTAGAACCGTCGGTGGTGCCGTATAAGTTGGTTCGCACTAGTCACATGATGAGGTTTATGCGTGTGCGCACAGCAACACAAATATGGTCCTGTTGAGAAGAGGCTGGTGCGTCTTCCGTGACGCGGCACAAGGTCGATGGCGCGTGGCAACGACGGCTCACTGTTGCTGTAGCTCCGCTTCGGTTCTTGTTGATTTGTCATTCCGGTGAAGCCACGAAAAAGCTCCCGCATAAGACACGAGAATGGCTTATGAGGAGAATGGCTTTATTATCATGGCGCGGAAAAATCTCCTTACAGTCGCGAATAGTGCGGTCATAATTACTCACTTCCTCTCGGTACGCACAGTTTTAACAGTGCCACACAACTCACGAGCCGTAAAGACGTTACGCGCGTTACTTCCACCTCAGCTGAAGCGCCTCAAACTATTATGGGTGCATGCAAGGTCACTGTGGATTAAGGTTAGATGAAATGGCTGGTTTCTTAGCGTGAGCATCGCTTGATGGCCTAAAAATTAATGTTCTTCCAGAAATAGAATGAATTACAGCTATCAGATTTAGAAACCTTGCCATTTGAAGTGATAGGATGAAAGCTATAACATGGACAGAATATCAGCACCTAAAATTTCCACAGAAGACTCAATGGACTCATTCTCGGCGAGCCGAAGTTGCGATCACGAGATTTCGATGCCGTGTGTTCCCTTTGAACATTTATTTGCTCATGGCCGCTTTGTCGATACCACCCCTCTGTCAATTCTGAAGGTATGTAGAAAACATCCGGAACATTACTTTTTGACATGTCGCAAATACGAATATATTAGAAGATACTACTTGATACTCCGCTTTTAAAGATAGGGAAAAAAATTAACTGCGGGTATTATATACCTATCCTCGGTTCCTCGGGTTTGGGACATTGCCAAAGGAATGTTTTTGATGCGGCTTGCAGTTATTGATTTGATATGTGGGGTTTAACGTCCCAAAACCACCATATCATTATGAGAGACGCTGTAGTGGAGGGCTCCGGAAATTTCGACCACCTGGGGTTCTTTAACGTGCACCCAAATCTGAGCACACGGGCCTACAACATTTCCGCCTCCATCGGAAATGCAGCTGCCGCAGCCGGGATTCGAACCCGCGACCTGCGGGTCAGCAGCCGAGTACCTTAGCCACTAGACCACCGCGGCGGGGCGAGAATAAAAGTTCTCGCTCATCCAATGATTCTCATGTTTTAATTAAATTGTGTGCATAGATGCACATTAGCATCGCGTGCTTGCCGCTCTAGTGGCGCAGCTTACACGAAGCTCATCGATGGATGCAAACGACGCGTTAAAAAAATAACAACGTATGGGCTCAGAGACGAGCGTGCACATATAAGTTGTCTCGGAGGCTTTATAATATTGCTAGTCACTATGAAATGGCCTTCGAGACAGTCGTTTCTGCGGCCTGCCATCTCTGAGAGTGCGAAGTTTCCCCAGACCCATTTGGTGTGCTGCGAGGCCAAATCAGCCGCAGGGGCCTATGGAAGTGTCCTCTCTTAACCTTTTATATTAATCTTTGTCTGAACCGTGCGCAGTAATCTTGGAACTCTCATACGAACTGTTTGCACTAATCCAATTAAGTGTCACGCACAGCGCCACGCATGTGCGAGGATCATAAGCGTATCCTCGCACAGTGGGCGGGGAGCGAGCTTCTAGCTGAGAAATAAACAGAGAAAAGTTAGAAGGCGGTGCCCTCCTCATCCCCACTTTGGACAATGGTCATTGCTGCGGTGCAGGCCGCTTATGTGATGCTTTTGCGCCTTCTGCTCCAGCATTGCGGAACATGCTACCACTTGCACAGGCGTTCCAAAGGAATTTTCAGGAGAAACTGCTGCAGTTATTTCGAAAAGGGCGCTTTGCTCCCCCAAGGGATAAAGTGTGTGCAAAAGTTGGCACACGGCATGACGAGAAGCGGCCCTTGTGAAGGAAAGCGTCCTCAACAATTGTGACAATGGTGTCGTTATGGCTCGCACTCGCGTGCAGCCGTTGTGCGCTGGCAATACATAAAATATACAACCAACTATTAAAAATACAAGAAATTAACCCTGTCTATCAGAACAGTCGCATCTACCGAGAAAAAGTTTGAAGGGACATATTTATTTAGAATCATAAATCAAACTTTGAAAAATATAGTGGCATTAATTACACCCCAAATATAGGTTTATTACACTCACTTTTAAATCAGATGTTACAGATTCCAAACAGTTTTTTTTCCTTCATTACAGCGAAAGCTGTCGTGAAGTTTCCATAAGCAACATTTTTGGCGCCGTAGTTGACCTACGCCGCCGCCTGTATCCGCAACCACTATCGCGCAAAATAAAAAACTACAAAAACTATGGGCCGTCTTCTCGAAGGGAACCAGATGGTATGCTAAGCAGTAGCGGTGTGCAAGGCGTTGACCCTGTTCGAACGGGCGCCGACGCGGGTGCTGGAAGAACGGTTTGATGCGAAAATTGGTGTAGCGCTTACTCAAGTAAACGTTTGTTTGAAACGCATAGACACGGGAGGCGGGACGCGTTGAGGACGCCTGTGCTCGGCTTTCTTGGCTCGCGTCTCGTCGGTGTTACCCGCACGCCGTCTGTATTCTCTAACGTGATCGGTGTTCTTGACCCGCACCTCGTTGGTGTCGCTGGTCTGCCACTGCTAACGCTTGCGTTCGGCTTCCCTGGCTCGCGCCTCGTAAGTGTTGACGTCGCCATTTGCAAACGCGATCGGCTGCGCTAGCCCTCGCAACGCCGGCGACAGCTGAGACAAGTAGGCGCACACTAGCGGGAAGCATGCTGCGACGGCGTCCCGCTCGTCGGCACGATCGCGCGACATGCAGCGGCGTGCTGTCCTCATCTTCGGCGCTGCGAGACTCTCAAGGCGCGCGCAGCTCGCGCGCCCGCCAGCTCGCGGCTTTTCACCGACAGATGAAGAGAGATGGCATGAGTGAGGTGATGCCCATGTGAGGAGTGGGATTGAGCGTTGCGTGCGGGGGAGAGGGTGAAGCGAGAGAAAGCTGACACGCGGAGAGCGCGTGGCAGGCGGGGGAGAGAGACGTCACCACGCACTGCTAGGAGGGCGTGAGCTACTTGGCACCGCTCCTACATCTGCAGCGAGGGGGAGCTGTGTGGACGGAGGGACAGAGTTACACAGGCTAGTCAGAGTTGCTTCGCATCTAATAAAGCAGCACATTATGAAAATTAAATATTTTTACTGGTTTACTTTTACGCCGTGGCACGGCCTTCAGTGTTCATTCTGACGAATACCATGCCATGACCGGCGAAATGTAAATCAGTGAAAATATTTTGGTGTGCTCCTTTATTTCGTGACTATACGTGCACCGGACCTACAAAATTTTTTAAAACCAGATATATACAATATTACGGCCGACAGAGCGAGGGATGTGCCCCTCCCCCACGTCATGCACTCCTCATGAAAAAGACACACACACACACACACACACACACAACAAAACACACGAATGCACGCACGTACACATCAAAAGCACACAGCGTCCGCAAATTTCTTGTCTGGGTGGCTTTAAAGATGTCGGTTGTCAGTCATAAGATAATCACATCATTATGAACTATGGAGTGACGTTTATTATCATCCGGCCGTTGGACACGCTGGCGTGTTACGGCAAGCAGTGCACGTGTTGAACCATTTTTCGAGCAGCCTAGCCCGCCGTCGGCTGGCTAGTCAAGTGCGACGCTACTGTTACCACGAGAAAGAATTACATAAAACGTGATAATTTTTCGAAAAAAAGAAGGTACACTTGCGTACCAACAAAGCTTTGCCCTGAATATTCTCCTCGCGGTAAGTTTTTACGAAAGATTTTTGTGGATAAGGTATTAAGAGAATCAAGTACTGGGCAGCGCGCTTCATTCGGGTATTTGAACCAAGATTTTTAGGTGATTTATACGAGTAGTTGGTTGTTGCTGAATACGAAGTTTTTAACACTTGTGTTGCTTTGAATTGTCTTTCCATGCAAACTTGTTTGGTGTGGAAATGAAATCATCATGTTTCACTATGCTCGATAACGTAGGCGTCAGCCCTGTCCGAGCATCTGCCTGAATGCTGCTACTTCGAGGAAGTGTTTCCCTACATTCCAGACGTCACCGTGCGCCTTCTCACTCGTATGGTACACAAACTGCAGGTGAGTGCTGCGTTCACCTGAACTCGGCCAAAACAATGGTGTGTGGCCTGTGTAGTGTCGGACAGTGCTATACATGCATATATCTCATGCAAATTACTTCTGATACTTTATAGATAGTGTACCTGGTTCTTCGTTGTTGGACGCTCTGCCCTGATTTGTCCTTTTTGCATGCCACGAGCGCTATTTGCAGTCGATGCTGACTGACAAAAAACCATTAACTGTTCTGTATATTACTATATTTAATTACATTGTGGCGCTACTGAAAGGAAGGGTTGTCTGCTGAGTGTACCGACAATGTATGACATAATGTCATAAGGCCACATATATATAGTGTAAAGAGGGTTTCCCTATCTGGATGACATATAGACATTTAACGCATTCGCACGCACAAACACACACTAGAACACACTACAACGCGGGCACGAGCACACAAAAAGTACATAAGAACGCATGCATACGCAAGTACAAAATTTCATATATTAAAAAAACTCTATGCAACGATAGGGCCACAGATTTCTCATGTTGCCAACGAGACCCACAATATGTATGTATACATATAAAAAGGACATCTCTAGAATAGTTGCGGTTCCTCAGGAGTTTCGGCTCGCGCCTAAATGTTAGTGTACTGGTGTTTCCGACTTCGATCTTCGTGAGGATAAGGCCACCACTATACCAAGATGCAATCCCACGACATTGCGCTGAGAAAGCCATTCTTACGTCAACTGTTTTTTTTTTCTCCTATTTCCAAGTTGCGCTACTTTTCACGATACGTGGTCACTTACTGAATTCATTTACGCAACCTTTACCCAGCTGAGTTTTCACAGTAATAATATCAAACGAAATTCTGTTAAAAGAACTTACACGTCTGTTGTCACGCAAGTTTTTTTTTTTTTTATGAAAAAGCTGCCGTCTACACAGGCATTTTTTCCTGGTGCATTGTGTCGTTGCGGCAGCTTTCGTCTAAGAATGAATGTAGTCTATGATACATGCATGAATAAAGGACTATTCGCGAAAGTAGCAAAAGAAACACGATTCTTCGTTGTAAACTTCTTGATCTACTCAAGCGATGAAAAGCACTGCATCACTCGAGTGCTTAAGCCAGTTTTGATGTTTAAAGTCCAGCCAAATGGTTTGTTTGTTTGTTGTTTGTGTGTTTGTTTGTTTGTCGGTCAGTCGGTCCTTAGTGTCGTGGCACAACCCACCTTAGTAGATAGGCTATATCAAATGGACAGTACCTTATTTTGGAGTTACTACATTGTTTACGTGCCGAGTACGTTTAGAAATAGTTCTTTTAAAACAGAGCATATCTTTAAAACAAGTATCAAAGGTATATAATAAATAAAATAAAGGAAAAACTCAACGAGCTAATAGGCTTGAAAATAAAGTGAAATTATACCCAAACTTAACATTCTGTTCGTTTTGTTTCGCGTATAGAAAATCGCATGCGGCTTGAAAAACGTTCCTGTGGCTAAAGGCCACTTCTATTACCCCAAAGAAAAGAAGTACCGGAAGGAATAAATATAAGGCCTTCCTACGGAGAGGTTTATTTGCAAACAACCTGCATGCTAAAAGGAAATGATGCGAGACTCACTCTCGTTGCAGTGAAGGCACAGGGGTGACTGTACCAGACCAGACATATAAGTGATTCTAGTTTCACAAAACATTCTCGTCTCTTCGCCGCTTCGCCTCTTTCCCGCAGAAAGAACGGATGAAGGACTGCAAGGAGATGGTGCAGGGTGACATGCGGACGCTCGAACAGATGGAGTCGCGTACGTAACAAACGCGCCGCACGGCGAATGGTCTGCATGAACCGATTCCTGTCCCTCCGCCCTGGCACGGCAGTGATGTTCCGTACTACGCCAAAAAATTCCCATTCAGAGACATGGAAATTCCCTGGTTCGGGTATGCTTCTCTGCAAGTATTCGCGAAATTCCCAGCCTATTTCCCTGCACAATGCAGTACTAATTTACGCCCCACATCCACGCACGCACATTACTCTAATTACACGTGTCTGACGCACTGGCGACTTTTGAAATCATGACTGGCCCCTCCACTGCCGCTCAACAAAAGCATGACTTCATTGATTCATATACTATTAGTACACTGCATATTGTGGACTGCAAGTCTAACACCAGTTGTAAACTAGAAATCGCTGCGCGTAAGTATGAGAAATAAATCTCAAGGGCTATGCTTGCGTTGTGCATGCGCCAAAAAAAAAAATAATTAGAACAGACGAAGGCGCACTGTGACCGCTGATTATCGGTTGTCATAGGACAATTTAAGCATTCCTGAAATTTCCTGCAATATCACGAAGATTCCCTTTTTCTCTTTGGCTCCAAAGGAGAGGGCGGAAATTCCCCGAAAGAGGGGAAAATTACCTGCACGGAACATCACTGCTGCACGGAGCCATGGAAATTAAAAGACCCGAGCGTATACGGGCGCAACAATCAGCCCCACCTTTCCACATCCATTCCCATTTCCTTAATGTGTAGCTTAAACAGGTGGGAGGGGTCTTACGTGCCCCGGGGTGTAAACGCGAGAAGGTGCACCGACCAAAATATCTAAGTATGAGTGAATTATGAGTAGGCGAAGCTAAGGTCAATAATGTCTACGTTGAAGTCACTAACTAGTACGAATGATTCATACTTGCAGGGGTTATATCTTGTTCTGTCACAATTATTATCGGTAGTCGTTCATTGCTAAACATTTTTGTGTGTGTCTCGGATATACCGTACGTCACACGAGCGTTGCCCCATATACTGTAGCCGTGGCAAGGGACACCGGACAAGCCTCACTCTGAAGGTTCTTCGCTCCTAAAAGCCCAAATTGTTTTCTTACGTTTCGGCTACCTGTAGCGGAGCCTTGTCACAATAAAATTTCAATAGACTTTCGTTGTGAGCAAGGCTCCCGTATGGGGAGCGGGAAAGTCGGTAAACAATATGTTCATATTGGTCAGTGTATCTTCTCGCGTTTACAGTATGCAGTTCTACACGGCCAGATTTCTTGCCATCACACTTTGTATTTCATCCATCAGAGAGTCTTTATGAAGGCTTTTATCGTTTTCTGCTCAATTCCTCACTCTTTTGTAGGCCATGTCAACTAATTTCGGTGTATAACTGGAAAGCAATTAGTGAACACGAAATTGGGGATAAGTTTATTGGTTCCTATATATAATATGATAGATTAACTTTTATCTTTACTAATATTGCCTAAAGTTATTGGCTGTTTCAATTTTGAAAGTTTTAAGTCATTCCGACGTCCGTTCGCCTGGGTAACGCGATAAAAAAAATTACGTCCTAATAGCTACTTGTCGTTTTTCGCGAAACTGGCAAAATTTAGGACTACTGAGTCAATAAATAAGTATAGGATGCAATAACGGCTTTGTTATTTCTTATAGCGGTAATCCTCTACTTTAGCCCACCGCGGTAGTGTAGCGGTTACAGCGCTCGGCTGCTGACGTGTAGGTCGCGGGTTCGATTGCAGCAGCAGATGTCAGATTTATTTGGAGGTGAAATGGTAGAGGACCGTGTACTGTGCAATGTAAGGGCACGTTAAGAACACCAGACGGTCGAAGTTTCCGGCGCATACGGCGTCTCTCATAATCATATCGTGCTTTTGGGACGTAAAACCTGAGATATTATAACAACTATCTGCTTTACAAAATCCCCAAAACCTCTCTTTGGGCAGCTTACCCTTAGCTGGCAGAGCAAGTGGAGACCAAGAGCAGTGCGACTTGGACAGAATGAGGATATATGTGAAGAGCAGGGGTTAACTGTTCTCTAAAACTTCGTTTGCACGTCAGATGAATGGGCGCATGAGGTAGACTATAAGCACACTCGCACTCGAGCTGTCATTAATACTATATGCGTAGTATTAAGGTATGCACGTCGAAGGCTCATGCCAGTGATTGCATTGCACGAGACAGAGGGGCCACAGAAAGTTGAAGCACTTCTCTGTAACCTTCTCTCAAACCTCGCAGACTCGAATGACATAATGAACGACGCGGTAATGCTGCCAAAGTTCCATGCCAGCTGGGCCACCGTCAAGTACATTTTAGGGGAGGAAAACGTGCCTTCCTTGCTCGACGGGCTGGAAATATTCGGCAAGGTATAGTTGCACTTGATCGTATCCTTTCGGGAGTCACCGCGGAGGGCTCGCTATGTGTTCGCGTTTTCTTTTCAGATGGTAATCAACAGGTTCTGCATAACGGACAGCGACTTAAAGCCAGTCGGTCAAGGCCTGTACATCGGGTGAGTTTTACTGGTACACCTTAAAAAAAAAAACTCGCGCTTTGTGCGGGTGTGTTTGTAGACCCCCACCTTTTTTTTTTTGCTTAGTTAATCAAGATTCTATAGACGCGACAGTTTCCCACGCTTACCTGTCACGCCTACTGGTAATGATCAGTAAACTCTGCTCGCGCCTTACCAATCGTTACACAGGTCACTCCTCTCGCGCTTGTTAGGCAGGAACCAATATCGTCATCCGTGAATCTCACAGTGGAAACGTAACTAACTTTTTAAGGGACACTAAAGTGAAACCATTGATCGCCTTATATTGATAAATTGTACTATAAAATATCTATGCCGTTAATTTCGCTACCATAAAGGTTTTTAATATAGAAAAAAAAGTAAAGTTAACGCTTCATTTTTAAAATTCGTAGCGAAATCTCCGTGCGTGACGTCATGGATTTAGGAGTATTTTTCGCATATTGTCCATATATTGACTAAACTAAATTACCTGAAGCTGTGTGTGTTAAATCAGTGACCCCCTCAGATGTCAATACACTCCATCCTTACCCATTAGGAAATACTTTTTTTTTTTTATTTGAAACAAAACCCGCAGCGCCACTTAGGCATTATTGCGGCATTATAGACTCCGTCAAAATCGACCACCGTGATGTGGTCGATTTTGACGGAGTCTACTACTTACCTAGTAGACTCCGTCAAAATCGACCACATCACGGTGTTTTGTGCGTAAACTTCAAGTTGGTGTCGCCAACCGCTTTTTCTTTTTGCGCGTTTTCTTTTTTTTTTTTTTTGCTTATCGAGCATTGTGCCACGGCAAGCATGGTGATTTGTGGACTGTGAAAGAGTATTTTATTAATAAGAAAGAAATGGGTTTCGATTCTAGTGATTTAACACAAAAACACTACCGCAGCGGTGGCTACATGGTGAGACCGCCCGCTACCAATGTGGGAGGTGCCGGGTTCGATTCCCAGTGCTGACCGGGAGAGAGAAATAAATAAAAGGAAGAGACAGGGAGGTTAACCTAGACGAACTGGTTTGTTACCCTGTACGGGGGTGGAAAAAAGGGTCGGAAAGAGGATAGAAATAGAGAGATAAAATTAAATTCGAAAAAAAAAGGGAACCCACCGGTTTTTCCAAATGGGTAGAGGAGTTCACCAATCTGGCACTCGGTCGTTTCTGGGTGCTCATCTCGAAAGGTGGCCCTATAAGGTTCTGCGAAGGCCCCTGGGCGTACCTTAACCCACCACAGCCTTGGTGAAATAGCTGAGCGTCCACCGCTGCTGTGGGAGGCAGAGAATCGCAGCCGCCAGGTTCCTACTGATTAAACAGGTGCAAGCGCACTTCCGTCCTGGTGCTCGGCAGAACGAAGTTGCAGCCGCTTGGGATGGCACTCACCCTATGAAAAAGTGGCGGCATGGAACCGCCAGACCTAAAAATTAAGGTCATTCTCTTTTCTTTTTGTTCTTAGTGTTGTACAAAAGCGGACGGAAACGTGAGTATCGAGAACATTTTTGAGATCGTGTGCAACGATTCGAGGAATTCGAGAATATCGAATGATTGGAGTGTTTGCTCGCGAATGTCCTTGCGTACATTTCTTTTTACCTTTGTGTTGGGAGAGTCGAGCAGAAGGCTTGACCCCTTTCATATATAGGTCATTCAAGAGTGGCTCGCTCGAATCGTTGCTAAAGATAATTAACCCTGTGCGCACGATCTCGAAGTTGTTCTCAGCATCCACGTTTGCGTCCGCGTTTCTAAACAACGTTTTAAAAGAGTCGCTATAGCGAGAAAAATGATTTTCTTCATATTAGTATGTTACTCTCTCACACTTGAAAAAGTCACCACGATTGTCTTGAGACGACACTAGATAATCGAGAAAACTGAGTATATTCATATAGGTGAAATAATGTTCACAGTATACTAAATTCATGATGGAATTTTCTGACAAAGTGAAAATGGGCTAGATCCCATTTATGAGACACTGGTAGTTCACCATTAGCATTGAAAACGAAATTGTATAAGCAACGTGCACACTCTATCAGTAACTCATTGGACTGAAGTATAAAACATCAGAAATCTTGCCAGCAATTCGAGAGCCAAGCAACGAACGATAAGATGAAAGATGAGATGCTTAACGTAAAAGGTAGGTGTCAATATTTCACAACCATGTGGCCAGATGCTAATATTGTATAGTTGAGAAAAGGCGAAGGTGGACAGGTCGTGTATTGCGTATATGACTGATAGTGGAAACTTATCAGTGTGACAGGATGCCATAGACGGCCCCATCGCGGTGGTCTAGTGGCTAAGGTACTCGGCTGCTGACCCGCAAGTCGTGGGATCGAATACCGGCTGAGGCGGCTGCATTTTCGATGGAGGCGAAAATGCTGTAGGCCCGTGTGCTCAGATTTGGGTGCACGTTAAGGAACCCCAGGTGGTCGATATTTCCGGAGCCCTCCACTACGGCGTCTCTCATAATCATATGGTGGTTTTGGGACGTTAAAGTGAACATATCAATCATCAAGAATACAATAGACTGCTGCTACTGATAATGATAACAAGTATGCGTTCTGATAAGCAAGCAAGCGGCTAACTCCTTAGCTTACAGCTGTAAGTGATTTGTGGGGTTTAACGTCCCAAAACCACTATTTTGATTATGAGAGACGCCGTAGTGGAGGGCTCCGGAAATTTTGACCACCTGGGGTTCTTTAACGTGCACCCAAATCTGAGTACACGGACCTACAACATTTCCGCCTCCATCGGAAATGCAGCCGCCACAGCCGGGATTTGATCCCGCGACCTGCGGGTCAGCAGCCGAGTAACTCCTTAGCTATATGATATACTAAATCGAATTGATTCACTGATTCGTGGCTACACAACAACCTGTACGTCGAGTCTTTGATAAGAGGGTTTAATATTCGCCCTACATTCTATAACTGCACGGCGAGAAAACGTCTATAGTCTGCACACAAACCTTTATGTGGAATTTATAAGAAAACGTCTTGATCGCACTCACTGCGACATCTAGCATCAGTTTCGTGTTTTATGAGCTTGCAGGCTGCCCTACTTTGTGGTATATTTATATTTGTAAGTCACCCCATCATCTGTGGGGATGAGAAATGCTCGTAATACGCAGGTTTATATTGTTAGTATGCAGAGGCGTGCACTGAGTTCCCCTTCAGAGCTGGGGAGGGGGAGAGAGGTTCGTGGCAGAACATTCCTCCCCCTCTCAGATGACTTGGATAGGAGGGGCGTGCTAAGCATGCTCCAGAGCAACGTACTTCTTCCTTGACCTCAAAAAAAAAAAAAACAGAGGAAAACGCAAGAAAGCATGCGAACGAAGGCTACAAGGCGTGTCCCGTTTTGTAGACAGCTAACTCTGTTTAGCGTAGGTACCGTTTCTGCACGATGGGAGATCGCTGAGAAAGGTCTTCCGCGTGCAGAGGACACACAAATAAGGTCGATAACAACATTGATCCACATCTGACAGGTACAGTAACGCGCACATTGCCGGCTGGTGGTCGAGCGCCTTCAACTCACTATAGCTTATCACGGTGTACCTCATGTCAGCAGCTTCTACGTGTGTGCAGGCACGTGCGCAAATTTAAACAAGCGCACACGACATCTAGTTTTGTTCGGCTAACTAGTGAATGCAATTGCAGCCGGCTGACGTTGGGCATTCTGAATAGAAACTTTCGCTTCTTCGAACACAGGGCATCCATATTTGATCATTCCTGCGACCCGGATGCGGCCTACGTGTTCCAAGGAACGCGTCTCACGATCAGGGCAACCAGGAGCCTTAGCGTGAACAGCGTGCGAGAGGTAGGGCGCACACTTGCATGCGTATTCGAATGGGATATAACTTGCTCGTTCTGCGCGTTCATTTTTCTGTGAGAGATTGACGTTCGCGACGGCCCTTTTCCCCGCATCCTACAAAACAGATATACATCTGCTACGTGGACAGGCTTCTTCTCAAAGAGGACAGGATAGCAGCGCTGCAGAGGCAGTACTACTTCACCTGCAACTGTGTCTTCTGCCAGGAGGTACGATTTATTGATTGACGCGCTCCGTTTACGTAGTACACGTTTATGTAGTACACTGAGATGGTAACGCGTGAATAGTCTGGCACTTTGTGAGTACGTGCATGCATGTGCGTCGCCACTCAAGAGTATATTTGCCGGTGCACGAATTTGTACTTGCTAGGAAGTGCTACTGCATTTATTAAGTATAGTATGAACTCGAACAATAACGCCCTGAAAACACGTGATCTTATCGTCTGTGAGAACACGCGGTGCTATCGACTTTGTAAGGTCCACTTCTGTAAGCGCAGAGTGCTTCAGGCTTTATATGGCGCACGTGTTATGAGTTGTCAGTGCTTCGCTTGCACTGACAACTCATTGTGAAGCTCTGGGGCCTAAACTCACAGTGTTTATTTTTTGTACGCACTCCATGCCATGCACAGCTAGGCCAGTCACCTTCATAAAGAATACGCCCAGCGTGTTTACATGTTAATTTGTTCTTAGAAACAATCCTAACGTAAGCTAATTTTGTGTCCTGATTTTTCAGTTACCAAGACTTCAGGCCAATTGCAGAAGAGCTTTGCTTGAGAGTTGCTGAGACATATTATGGGGGGGGGGGGGGGAATTGAAAAAAAATAATTAAGGCAAAACAACACGCATCGACAAGACAGGCTGTGTGTTTTCTTTCGTGCCTAATTCTTTCGTATATTTCTAGCAGGGAAAACCCTCAATACATGTATACATTACGTTTAACTTATACTAAGATTTTCTGTGGCTGTCAACGTGACTCACACGAAACCCACAATCCCAACCTTCCGCTCACCCATTTCGTGTTTTTTTTTCTAAGAGTAGATTTTGGCAATCCTAATGCTGGCCATATTATAAGCGAAGGTGACAAATCCAATTACTAGAACAGCTTGGTATATGTGTCAAGTCTCGACTGTACAATGTAACTCCTCATGGTGCAAACTCTAGTAAGGGACTTTCAGTGTTGATCTAAAGCACATCTATAAAGTTCAACGTGACCAAATAGAGCAGGGGAACGTATCCATTTGTGCATGCGTCCTTGAACTTTGATCGTCGCCATGAAAAGTCATTCTTGCTTCGGTGTAGCCGAGTTCTTTGCGAGTCAAGTGACAGTGAGCTCTCTGGCCACTGGGACACGAAACCATATTTGCTTGCTTGAAACCCAGTGTTGTATGCGTTACCGCAAAAAAAGTAACTAAATACGCTACTCGATCGATACACACTCACAAAAAAGAACGCGTACCGCCCTATGTTACCTCCCAAAAAGGTAACGCGTTATTGTTACCATTACCCTAAAAAAGTAATAGATGTTACCACTCCCATTACTCTGCAATGATAAGTTTTCATCAATGTGCTTTTGTTGCAGAAACCCAAAGCAATATTTTTATCTCAAACTTATTTCTTTCATAAAACGTCTAACCCAAACAAGGTTAATACTCAATATGCTCAATTAATGAGACTTATTATTACAGATTTTAATGAAACAGACCTTGTCAATTATGCTAATTATGCTATAGTAGCTTAAAAATGCCTCTAAGTTACATGTGATAGATTCTGACTGTCACATGGTGAAGCCTTTTTTCTCAATGTGACATGATACTCAATATCAGATTCAATCATCCCCGCTGTCAGCAAAGAATGCATCAGTGAACTGTCATTAAGAAGTTCACAGTAGTCGGCTCTTTCTGGGTGTGAAAAGCTCCTCCAGTGGAGATTGTCGAAATCGAAACTAGTGGTCCTTAATTGGCCTCCGAAATTGCCCGCAGTGCTCCGGTAGGCAATCGCGGAGGGCTGCATTGGTGCCTTTTCTTTCCCTCTTTTTTGGGAGGAGGGGGGAGATTCACACGTTTATGGCATCAAATGCCGCTTGATCCGCACCTGTTGTCTCATTCTTGCACCGAAAATTGGGCGCATGCGCAATCTGCCAACCTGGAAAAGGCTTATTTTGACAGCGTGCTTGTACTAGTGAAACAGATACGCAAATACGTAGATTGATTGATATTTGGGGTTTAACGTCCCGAAACCATTATATGATTATGAGAGGTGCCGTAGGGGGGTGGGGGGGGGGCTTCGGAAATTTCGACCACCTGGGGTTCTTTAACGTGCACCCAAATCTGAGCACACGGGCCTGCAACATTACCGCCTCCATCGGAAATGCAGCCACCGCATCAAATTGTAAAATACTATGTCTATTTAGGGCAGGTAATAACCGCAGAGCCGAACCACGAGATTGAAGTAACTAGAAGAAAAGGAATGAGGTGGAGCACATTCGGCAAGCACTCTCAAATTATGACAGGTAGATTGCCACTATTCAAGAGGAAGGTATATAACAGCTGTATCTTGTCGGTACTTAGCTACGCAGCAGAAACCTGGAGACTTACAAAGAGGGTTCAGCTTAAATTGAGGACGACGCTGCGAGCAATGGAAAGAAAAATGGTAGGTGTAACCTTACGAGACAAGAAGAGATCAGAGTGGATTATGGAACAAACGGGGGTTAAGGATATCATAGCTGAAATCAAGAAGAAGAAATGGACATGGGCCGGGCATGTAGCGCGTAGACAGGATAACCGCTGGTCGTTAAGAGTAACTAACTGGACTCGCAGAGAAGGCAAGCGGGTTTGGGCGAGACAGAACGTTAAGTAAGCAGATGAGATTGAGAAGTTTGCGAGTATAAGTTGGCAGCAGCAAGGACCGGGTTAACTGGCGGAACGTGGGAGAGGCCTTTGTCCTGCAGTGGACGTAGTCAGGCTGATGATGATGATGATGATGATGATGATGATGATGATGATGATGATGATGATGATGATGATGATGATGATGATGACATGCGGTGTACTAGTGAGAGTTGTTAAAAGAAGCACGTTCTCGCTGCGAGTAGAAGGTGCCCTTGTGCGCCGGAATGGATCCGTACACACTTCGACCTGGAACGGACACTACTTCAAATAACTAAGCCATCGCAGAGGTGTCGCACGGTGACATCGTGGATTGTTTTGTTTTCAGCACCAATTTTGTAACTTTGGCGAATTGAAGGCTTTCAAATCAGTGGAAGCGTACTACTTCACCAGCGGCTGAAAAAAAAAAAAACCTGTCGCGACCGTAGAGTGATTATCGTCGCAGACGTAAGTTCAATGGTTCATCAAATCCATACATACGCTAGCCCCGACTTATCAAATAGCGATGCATGACACACTGCCAAACCAACAAATGCTGATGTTTGCGCTCAGTTCTCACGCGTGCACAGTGACGTACTCACGCGGCGGCGCGTTTTTCGATTGCGCCTCCCCGTTCGCGTGTTGCTGTTTCTTTTGTCATAAACATAGCCGCACGTTACGTGTGCGTGAACGAAATACTGAAAATTTAGTCACTGCGTGGGGACTATCATCGAGACGGAGCCGGATTCGGATTCATCTACACGAACGGATGCCTTGATCTTGTTCAGCAGCAGATATGCGCGATGAAAGTTCTAAGCGGGAAAAAGAAAGATGAAAGTGCAATGTACTAATTCGCGTAGGTCATATGGAGGATTTCCTAAGGACAGAAGGGTTCATAATGCAGAATTACGTCGGTGCTTTTGTGACGATTTCGTGTCGGTGACGACCGTCCAGTCGAGAGGTTGACTTCGTGAGAACAGCCACAGTGGCGCCGTCCCATGCTGTTCGAGCCCGTTCAACAAAAGGGTTGTCTAGCGAAGCCTTCGTTCAGACCCGGCCACAGAGAACTACCTGGGACCCCTACAGGACGTCTTGCTGACTGGGTACCGATGGGGTTGAAAGCATCCTAGCAGTACAGCTTACGCACAATGGCGTCTGCCCAGACGAACTGCCGGGCCAAACGTAACAATACTAAGTGTCATTCACCTGTGGAAAATACTCGCATACCAGTGGCACATACCCGTCCGTAGGTATGTGCCACTGTCTGGCGGAAAGTGGTAATGTCTTGATCAGCGCGTCGTATTCGTCAAACCATCTTACCTTCCCATGCTAACTTCGGTTCACGCCAAGCTAAGGGGGCGACCACAACAGCGTAAGCGGACGGAAGGACGGACGGACGGACGGACGGACGGACGGACGGACGGACGGACGGACGGACGACAGACAGACAGACAGACAGACAGATAGATAGATAGATAGATAGATAGATAGATAGATAGATAGATAGATAGATAGATAGATAGATAGATAGATAGATAGATAGATAGATAGATAGATAGATAGATAGATAGATAGATAGATAGATAGATAGATAGATACGCTCAAAGTCACCGAAGTTCGCTAAGAAATGCTTCGCATTTAAAACAGCTCCTGGTATTGAATGACAAGTTGCGTTTACCAGTCAATGGAGCCGCGCAGGCGGAAGCAGGCGCGGCGGGCATGAGAGGATAGTTGCATGCTGGGGGGAGGGGGAAGTGATTTTTAATGAAAAGAAGAGAAATGTGAGCCCCGTAACTGCCTCTCAGGGGGAGGACACCTCAACAGTAGCTCACGAGGGGGGGGGGTAAAGGAGGGATGAAAAGAATAGGATTAAAAGGTAAAGAGATAGAGAGGAGGAAAGAGCGAGGCACAGGGACAGCGAACGACGGAAGTGAGGAGAAGATAGGAAAGATGGAGATGGTCGCAGAAGTCTAAGGACGGCGAGAGCTCTTGTCAGCGCCAGGAGATGGCGTAGGGCGAGTCCAGTCAGCCAGAGCTACGCTGTCGTCGGGGATCGGCGCCAGGAGATGGCGCAGGGCCAGCTCAGTAGCCCAGAGCTGCGCTGTCGTGGAGATCGCGAGGGCACAACCTGTCGGCACGGAATCCAGCAAATACCCTTAGACAAAAACGAACACATACTATATAAACTAATCTAGGTAGTTTACCGTTGTTCCTGCAGCATCAAAGCCTGGCAAGCCCTTTCCTTACACACTACCCAAGAGCGTCTCACTCTGTGGTGAAAACTGACATTAAGAAGACAGCACTGCTTGCGATCATTTCGGCAGCGATGAAACGATAGAGCACGTTCATTGTCACTGCCCTCGCTACCGCTCCCACAGACTGTCGCTATAGTTAGCTCTCCTTGGCGACAAACACTTGTCATAACAGTCAATGCTGGAATGCTTACACGATCGGCCTTCACATAAAGAAAAAAAAAACAGTCGAGGCCTTATTGAACTTTTGGCGTCGTGGTGGCCTATTGAATAGGCTATCATCAACCTCGCTTTTGTTTTGTTTCTTTATGCGTCTACTCTTCGCTTTCTTTTTCCTCTTTTTCTTGCCCCTCCCCTTTGAGCAGGGTAGCAAGCCGGATGCTGCAATTCTGATTAACCTCCCTACTTTTCTTTCAATTTATTGTATCTGTCTCTCTCTCTTTCACACACAATAGGATTTTTTTTTTTTTTGAAGTTATACAGATGGAGCGAAACGCTAGACATCTTCTACTGTGCAACTTCATTGCATGATAATGCACTCAAGGTGTTCTAAAGTACCCGGAGCTTCGGCGTCTCGCGTAACCTGGGTTCCTTCTGGAAGTTAAACGCCGCAAAACAACAAAGAAAGACAGCCTACCCGCCATCATACCGATATATATGAGACCCGGGCCTGATACGGGCCTTACTCAGGCCCAAGCCCGGACTGGGTCCGATCCAACAATTCATTAGCCGCCCGTGGGCGTGGCTATGGGGCCGGCCCGGGTTCGTGCAGTGCTTTAGTTGAAGTCGCAGGCTCTTTCCTAGATGAGCCAAACCCCGCCGCAGTGGTCTATTGGCTAAGGTACTCGGAGGCTGACCCGCAGGTCGCGGGATCGAATCCCGGCTGTGGCGGCTGCATTTCCGATGGAGGCGGAAATGTTGTAGGCCCGTGTGCTCAGATTTGGGCGCACGTTAAAGAACCCGAGGTGTTCGGAATTTCCAGAGCCCTCCACTACGGCGTCTCTCATAATCATATGGTGGTTTTGGGACGTTAAACCCCACATATCAATCAATGGATGAGCCAAGATTCCAGAAAAAGCCGCTACAGTAATGGGTCTCTGAGTCATAGACGCGGCACTTGTCAAATTCGATGAGGTGGACCACGGCCGGGCTAGAGAGCGAGCGGCGCGCGCGCTTTTACGGCCTTCGCAAGAGGCCTAGTTCCTGCCTGCGGCCGCTGCTAGGAGCTGGCGCTGCGGGCCAACCATGCGGACGCGCTCATCTACCACTCCGCGCGCGGGCGAGCTATGCGCGGCCTCTGCTCTTCTTTTTTTTTATTTTTCACTACAATCACCGCTACTGGCGTACGCAGAAGGGAGGTTAAAGGGGGCCGGGTAGGAAGAACCAAACGAAGACTGCGTGCCCATCCCCGAATAATGGTTTCTGATCTTCGGCTGATTATTTGTGTCGCACGCTACGCACCAGCCCACGGCCGGGCTAGAGAGCGGCGCCGCGCGCGCTACAGCGCGCGCCGCTTTCTCTCTAGCCCGGCCGTGACCAGCCATACGCGACTTCGATGTATGTTCTCAAAGCAACGATGAGCCATTTTGCAATTTCTCTGAAGAAATTAATGAAATAATTACAAAATTCGACAGAACGTGGAATCGCCCTAAATTTTTAGTGTATCGTGAATAAATTACAAGCTTTAGCTTTTTTCTGTTGTGTGGTTTAATTTTTGTGTAATTTTTTGGTCTTTCACGCTGCCCTCCCTGCCCCCCTCCTCCCCCTTTTCTGAACTGAAATCCTAAGCACTCCGCTATCGTGGGCGCCCGCCATCGGGTGCAACAAACAGAATTGCTGCAAAATTTTGCTCTCAGCGCAGCGTGATTGATTAGCCTTGGCTAGTTTCAATGTTTCGTTTTCATATGCAGGTTGAAGTACTGAGCGGCGTACTCTAATTGTCATAGGTTACGACTTAAAACTTGCAGAGCGTTAGTTAGAAATCTTTAAAAACGCATGCCGAAGAAAAAGCATCGGGGATAATCTGTGAACTGAAAGGCACCAGGCAAACTGGAAACGAGTTTATTAGTTTATTATATGGAAACGAGTTTGAGCACCAGAAAAATCATTTTCGGCGTGACAGAACAGTCTTGCACAAAAGAAACGTTCTTCGAGCTGGAGAAGCTTCACAGTCGGAAGTGCTTCCTCGACGGCTTATGTGTATAGTTCATGTGCTTTTCATTGTCGTCGGTGACTCGAGTGGAGTGATTCACTAAAAGGATCCTGAAGAATTTGTCAGCAATCAAACTTGCTGACCGTCTTCTGTGACTATTGTCAACACTTTCGGGGCAGTTCAGCAGAGGTACGTCCTCAAGATGCGGTCCTACGAGCAGCTGTAGAACTTCGAGAACATGCGTGTGTGGCAGGTGTTTTGCTATTTTCTCGAAGAATGTGACGATCCCGTTTAAAAGTGCAAGGAACTCTGGCCTCGGGTAGGCAAGGCCGCTTCTGTCCTGGCCTCTCAAAAGCGCGTACAGTGGCTGATCTTTGTCGCTTGTAGTGAGGAGCATGGCGCAAGATTCGCACCCGAAGTCCGTGATCAGTTTCGCGATGTAACCGCCGACGTAGGTCAAACCAGAGCATGTCACAGACAGTGGGGGAGCGGAAGTACATTCCCTAAGCTCTTTCAGGTCGTCAGAGAACGTCACCGACAGGCTACTGACCAACTTGTCAACATCAGTGTCGCACGTCACGACTTCAGGTGGCCTTGCGAACTTGGATTTTACAATTTGGTCCAAAGCAGCCGTTACAGCCCGGGCGTCGAGCATGTCGTTTCCACCGCACATGTACCTGACTCTGCCGAATACTGCTTCTATGGGGTCGCTGTTTAGCTTCCTTGTTAGCACGTAGTTGATGCCTTGGGTTAGGAGGTATCGAGTTGTTTCCACTGTTGAATTTGTAGTAAAAAGCAGGGCCTCAAACGTTTCGTCGGTGAAAGCGCCCTTCCCAGAGGCGACTGAGCTTGCTTGTACTTTCTTTACGTAGCACGTGAAGTCATTTTCTAGCCACAATAGCCGGCCATCGTCCACGTCTGCAATGGGGGCCTTCTGCCCCGTTCCCCCGAAAGAGCTGTCGTGCATATCAAACCAATCTTTCATTGTCCTCATGAAGTGCACGGTGGAACTTGCTCGCCTAAATGCGGAGAGTGCAGGGTCATTGCGGGAGTTTTCTTCGAGGTGTTCCAGTGCTGCACAAACCTGTGGGGAGAAGATCTGAACCGCACGAAGTACATTCATCTTCTCCAGGTTTGTAGGGTAGACGTGCTTCCTCGTCAATTTCCTGGCAAGCTTGATTGTCATATTCTTCTGGTGCTCGTACAGCTGTTGTACGAAGGTGCCACTAATCACACCTGAGCCATCCGTAAGCTGTCGCTCCAGGAACTGGTTGCGCACATTCTTCAGGACGTGGCAAGGATCGAAGCTGAGCAGAATGATGCGGCTGTCATCGTGTGGGTGCCTCACGACTGTTTGCAGAGAGCCACTCCCCAAGTGTTTGAACAAGGTGACGTTGGCTGAGTAATTGTCAGTCACAATGTGGGTCACAACGAAGCCACACAATTCCACCGCAGCGACCACCTCTTTTGTCCACGTGAACAGGTCCCTGCCGCTCAGCTGTTTTGTGAAGTAATACGAACAGGGAATTTTGTACTTGCTTGACAGGCCTTGCAATACAAAGCACAAAACTCTGTTCGCGAGCACTTCCTTCGAGCTGCTGGGCGTATCACCGCCGGGCTTGTCTTTAAGGCCAAACACAGCGTCGGCCTTCCTGTCATAGATTCACTTGGGTCTGATGCTTGCTTCATCGATTATCAAGGAGGCCATATGCTGCTTGCTGCTCAGCATCGACGCCTCGGAAACGAGCCTCTCCTTCATCGCGGCGCTCATTCCGGATGTCATCGGGGATGGACCCATGTACCTCTGTAGAGTACACTTTGCAGGCAAGGTTAAAAGGTCCGACGTGCGAGCGTAGTCATATCCTTTCGGCGAAATGAAACGCCATATTACGCACTCTCGAATAAACTCTTCAGGGTAACTGTCATGCTTTTTCCCGTACCTTCCGATCTGATGTAGAAGGAAAACGGCTTTTTTTTCCCCTCGCTCAGCGTCTGCCACAATTTCCTCAAGTGCAGCCAAGTGCCTGTTTGCACGGTACGCCTCGCTTGCCTTTTGTTCAGCTCTCAGCAGAGACAGAGACTTCTGACTTTGAGAACGGTGATAGGCGACTTGAGAACGCAGTCTTCCAACCATAGAAAGGTACCGACTTGCTCGCTGCGCATCATTGTTAGTGGTCTGGGTGGAAACATTTGCAGACGGCTTGTCGAAACTCTCCGGAGCATTCAAACCCGCAGGTAGTTCCTCTGGCTCTGCCTTCCGCTTAGTTGGTTTGCGAGGGGGCAAAGATTGTCTTACGACTGGTTCTTTCCGGGGCTTCTTCGCACTTGGCGCCAAGTATGCGGGATAATCTTCAAAGACAGTTGGCACGGCTCCGGGAAGCAGCTTTCTTATCCTGCAGTCGGGAGCGTAATCGATCTGATGGAAGTGCCTGCTGCATACGACAGTCGACGGCGACCTGTCGTTTATTACGAGGTTCTGCCTTGAAATGTTCCGCTGCCATTTTGAGCACAGTTCTTGATCCACAGGGAACTGGTGGAACGAAACCCCCGGCGTTTTCCCGGCACGCGATTTGCAGTACGGGACACAACAGTACACCATCACAGCACCGGTCGAAGCATATACACTGAGTTCACTTTACTATGTTGAACAACATGCAGCGCACTGCGATGAATTTCTGAAAACTCACGCCTTCAGCCTCTCTCAGACCGAAGAAAAGTAAGACGATGTGATTGTGGTTAAATCACAGAAGCACAAACACTGCGAAAACAGCCCGCACGTGCGTCGAAAGCAGCCTGCAAATGCAAGCGCACAAGCAGCGCAAGTGCCAGGCAAGGGTTGGCTCGCGTAGCCCCCGTGCGGAGACCGGCGGAACCGTACGTCGAGACTCCTCCCCTTTGTTCTCGCCGCCGCTGCGGAGGCCGTATGAAAGCGCGCGCGCCGCTCGCTCTCTAGCCCGGCCGTGGGTGGACATTCACCACGCTGTGCTTCGCGAATGTACTCTTTTTTGAGGAAATTCAGACAAGTTATGTGCTTCCCTCTTCACCTTTCCACACACAAACGAAGCGTCCCGTGGTATGGAGTCAACCGGTCCATGCGTTTTCCCTTCCGGCAGTCTGTCTTTTGGGTTCGGAAAGGCCATGTGCGAGAAATCCACCTGCAACAATCGATTTCCAGGAATAGCATATCTGTACAGTTGCTCAGGGCGGGTTCCACGGCTTTCTTCGAGCTTTGTGTGTAAATGACCTAACCTTCCCCAGAGGGAGTCAGCGTGTGTGAAAAAATTTCTACCCGCAATTTACACAAACAAAAGCGATTATGAACGCGCATTCTTTGTTCATGCTTGGAAGGCTAACAGCTGCCCGACGAATGTTCAAAAGAAGCCATCGGTGTGAGCTCCGGAAAAACTGCACCCAGTAGATGAAAAAGTAACGATAACGAGACACAACACGTTACCGCAAAATCGTAACGTAAATACGTTACCCGTTATAGTTCTGAAATTGCAACGATTATACGCTACAAGTTACCAATAAAGGCAACGTGTTACCAGTTACGGTGTCACTTGTAACGCATTACCGCCAGGACACCGCTTCAGTCGAATGCAACATAAGAGGTCCGGAGAGCCCATACGACCGATGTACTTCAGCCAATAGCCTCTTTGACTAAATAAATATAGTCATTCTCATTCACATGACAATGTGCTCCGAAGCCGGGGGCACCTACCGTCCAGTGAGTGACATCAGTCTGGAGTGAGCTGCCGTGGGCTTATGCACATCCGCCGGCCTTTGATAAGGAATTGTCAGAGATTTTTAAAGTTTTATCCGACTATATAGCCTGATGACCTCTGTGAACCACAGCGAAACATCAGCAAGTGTACCTGTGCTTTGGCAGAGCTTATCGTTGGTCGAGTTGATGCACAGCTTAGCGAACCACCATTTGTGACGCAACTAAGAACAGGGAAGAAATGCGAGGGAAGACAGGATAGGGCACTAGCACTTGTGCTTCTAGCGCTCTATCCTGTCTTGTGAAAAGTGGCCGTATACTGTCAGTCTTGTGAAATCAGCCCTATCGCGTGAAAAAGCCCCGTCTTTTCTTCTGTCCTGTCTTATACTACTTACTGGTGCCTTATCCTGTACAAGCAGCACTAGTGCTGCTTGCTCCTTTTATGCGCGTCTTTGTTATCTCGCAGCGTTGCGGAACAAAACAAGAGCTGTTCTGTGTTGCAGGATGCGACGGATCAATTTACCGAGAAGTGGAGCGGCTTGACAGAGTGCGTCCGCAACCTGCAGCTGGAGCTAGACAGGGCAGGTCAGTGCGATCGGATTGAATTAGCTCATGTGCATGCCTGAATAACGAGTATTCGTATCGTCAGCCATATCCGGGTTCTCATGGCTGTTCGTACGTGCACGCGAACGGCATGAAGTTAATGTCCGAGCTGGATAGCGAATGGCGTGCCCTATTGGAGTGCCCGTCACTCGCTATTTACTGCTGAATTCGTTATTTCGTGTCAGTTGTTGATGCTCAATAAGGAGAAGAATATGGCGAGTGGGTGATTAAGTGCGTGAAACAATGTTAATTGGCCCACAATGGCGAATCTTTTATTGACAACGTCCCACAAAATCGAGTGTCAAAAAATCACCGCCATATCCACCAAGTGAATGATGTTAGGGAAGCTTGCTCGGAAATGTCGGGTAACCCGCGTATCTTCCGTACACATTTTTCTACCATCATACAAACATGTGACGGGTTTGCTTGACGGCGAGCCCTCTTCTCTTCGGTCTCCTGGGCTCTCACTGCAAGGTTTCAAGGGCGAGCGCGAACTGCTATACTGCGTTGCGAGCCTGCGGCTATCCTAGCACAGCAGCGAGTTACTGTATATGCTACCTTTAAGCAGACTTGCGCCAAGGTACGTCATGTTGCGAAACGCACCTCCGAGAGACGTTACGAATGGCGCCTCGAATCTTTCCGCTGCAACCACTGTTTCGAAAGACGGCGACGCCAACACGGTCCCGAAGGCGCCACTGCTTCGAACTCCGCCGGAAAGGTCACCTGCCGTTTGGTAGCGTAGGTTTCTCAGCTCGCGACTGCTTCTGCGCAAAGCTGATAGACGAGCGGACGAGACGACGGTGAGTTAAACAAGGTTTATGTACAGCATATATACAGAGGCGTTACAAATTCGGCACTGGGGCCAACAGAGACTCGAAGAGCCGAGCTCTCCTCTCGAACACATAGCTCTACTCTTAAATGGGTCCGCTGTAAAAAAGGGGTCTCTCTCGACGGGCCGCAGGGCTTCTTTTATAAGCCCCGGGTCCAACCCAAACGTCCAACCCGAAGCGCCGCTGGTCCCGAGGTCCGAATCCTCCAATGAGGTCGCCGCTGGGCCGCGTCCTTCTTTCTCCTAAATCTGGAGAGGCTGCGCTGCAGGTGGCTGCACCCAAGGACGAGTGACGTCGCAAGGCATTGCGTCAGACCCGCCAGACAGGAAGGCGCCAGTTGTTTACTCGACGCGGGCTCGCTTGCGGAGGTGACTCACTGCACGTGCACGCCAGAAAGGCGCGGTTGAGTTGTTGATCGCGTCAGGCGGGCGACGCGGGCTGGCCTTGACACAGATTGCCTTTTTCAGAGGCACGGACGTTCGTTGTTGACTCGCAGGCATAACAGCACCCCCGCCTCCAGACAATGCGCCGGAAAGACGAGCTGCTTTCACGGGGCTCGGATGACAGGCGCGCTCGTTCGCCAGGTCCCTCCAGGTTCGCCTCCAGGGCCATGGGTAGAATGCAGCTCCAGACTCCGTTCCGGGAACACATCCCATTTTTGACGACGGATCCCAGCTCCACTGGCTTGTCGCCACAACTTGTTGACCAGCTTCGCTCGTCTCTTCTGACAATCTTTTGGCTTCAGCACTTGTCGATGGTTCTGCAACTTGTCAAGAACGGTTCGACAACAGACAACACACGACACAAGCAAGTGCCCTCGGTCACCCGACAGAACACCAGACAAAGTATAGTACAACATATACCTAGCTACGTGTCTATCGGAATTTCATTCCCTCTACATCAAGAGGCACATGTGGGACACAAGGCTCTTAAAATGAGAGCTCAATTTTTTTTCATACAACAACGTAACGAATTAGAATACAACAAAGCTGGCTCCTTGAGCTCTTCTGGACGAGAGCACTCAGCTCAGCTCGTGATGAGGTCAAAATTTTGCCCCGAATCGCCAGCGAGAAACCGAAAGGTTGAGAAGGTACTAGCTAGAACGCACTACTCAATGCACCTGCATTAGCGTTTAGCTTTTCCTTTTCTTTTTTGCAGCGAACGTCGAAGTCGTGCCGTTGGAGTATCATGCTCCACCTCAGTAACCGACTACTTTTAGGCGACGATACCTAGGCGGTACCAAGAGCGGCTCACACTTGCGACGTTGCACAGGGGAACAACGATACGGCTTGCTACGGATTGACTCCTCAGCGCTTAGCTCGATATCGTGTTCGATCACCCTCGTGTTTCCGGGGCGGTCCGAAAACGCGTCTCCAAACTCGGAAACAATTCTTCTCAGGTCCTCCTTCCGGACTTCACTTAACCTAGGCTCTAGGTTTATCTGCTCCCAGATTACTTTCGATCCCCCTTCGATTACCTCACAAGAACTAAAAATTTCTGCTTCCTCTTCCTCTGAAGCATTCCACAGCTGATTACGACCGCTTGATGTTGAACGTAGGGTTTCATCAAGTTGTAAATTTTGTTCTGCCGCCTTCCTAATTTCACTTCATTATTCGTATCGGGAAGCTTCGATATTACATTGGCAGGCCCTTCCCAATCAACCTCAAGCTTGTTCCTTTTGGACGGCTGCAGCAGCATTACCTGACTTCCTACTTCAAAAGCACGCTTCTTCGCCGATTTGTCGTAGTACTCCTTCGACAACATTTGTGAAGCTTTCACGTGGCTTTCCACTGGCGCTTTAATCGAGAGGTCCTCGCGCTGCTCTTGAATGGGCGTCTCTCGATCATCCCTCGACAGCTCGCTCCAACTTTCCGCTACAGGCGAGAGCGTGCAACCCTCTCGCTCTGACTCAATGGCGCCATGTCGTCTCCCCCTACGCATACCGCGCCGGTCGCTTCGGCGACGGGCCGCTCGCGTGACTGCTCACATGACTCACGCGGAAAATTTTCTTTCTGGGGTTCCGTCGACCCGCCGATAAGGTCACTTGAGAGTTCACCGCATTGAACAAGATCAAGCTTCTGCGAAAGCTTTCGCGCTTGCGATCGCGTGAGGGCCATGTACGCTAAGTTGGGGAAGAACGATTTGCCCTGCTCTTTGAGAAGCTGCTCTGAGTTGTTGGAGAAAGGATAAGGAAAACGATCGTTTAGCGCGGCAGACACAGCCGCTTCGGTGCGAAGCTTACCGAACGGGCCTTCAATGACAACCGTAGCTATTGGTAGGCAAGCACTCTGCTCCTCGGCGACTTGCCTGATCCACGCGCGTTCTCCTGTAAAGTCATCCGGAGACACCAATGAAGGATGGACAACGTCCATGGTTGCCGCTGAGTCTCTAAGTGCTCGGCACGTTTTCTCATTCACTCTAATTTCTTGGAGATACGGCTCCAACAACCGCATGTTTTTTTCTGATTCTCGGATCGTTGCGAACGCAAACTTTTCCTGGCAGTTTCTCGCGATGTGTCCTTCTTTTTTGCAGTTGTAGCAGATTAGCGGCTTCCGTTTGTTTTCCGATTCAAATGCCCGTGTGGTAGAAACCTCACTCGATTTCTCCGCTTCCGTTTGTCCTTCCCCTACAGTGTCCTTCGTAAGAGACGGGTCCTTCTTGAAATTACGGTGCGGAGCGGGTTTCCGTTGATCAGGTTTCCTTGAAAAGCCCTCTTTCCTTTCATCCTTTTCCACGCGCACTGCCCTGCTATGCAACTTTCGGCGAGTATAATACTCCTCAGCTAACTCTGCTGCCTTGTTTAGCTGTACTTCACCAAGTTTGTCCTGCAGCCAAAGTTTGACATCCTCCTCGATGCAGCGGTAGAATTGCTCCAATGCAACGCATTCCACCACTTTATCGCGGTCGTCATAAACACCTTCGCCCTTGAGTCATTCAATTAAATCGGCTTTAAGACGAAACGCGAAGTCAACGTGTGACTCATTCCCCTTTTTAGCATACCGGAACCTTTGCCTGAAAGCCTCGGGTGACAACTTATAACGTCTTAAGAGCACTTCCTTAACCTCGTCATACCTCTCAAACGCTTCCCTCGACAAGCAAGTTATCGCGTCGGACACTTCGCCGGGAAGAAGAGCTAACAGGTTCCGCACCCAAAGAGACCGCTCCAAAGCGTTTCGCTCACAGACGTGTTCAAACTTGACGAGATACTTCGCCATGTCTTCGCCTACTACGAACGGTGGCAGTTGGTCCCGAATTCTAAAACCGCTGACATGAATCGTCGGAGAAGCTACGCTAGGCGCCTGCGAACACTGTGGGATTGCCAATTCTATTCGTTTCAACTCAAGGCGCTCCTGTCTCTCGGTCTCCTCACGGCGTTCTCGCCTTTCAGCTTCTTCACGTTCGCGAACTTCTCGCCTTTCAGCTTCTTCACGTTCGCGAGCTTCTACTTCTCGCCTTTCAGCCTCCTCGCGGCGTGCTTTTGATATCCTCCCAGGACTCATCGACTTCCTCAGCCGACACTCCTTCATCCCTCATGATCTCAAGGATCGCTTGCTTTCGTTTCGCACGGCCCAAAGTAATGCCGAGTTCTTCACGAATTTCGATGAGTTCCTTCACTTTAAGGTTCTCTATCGTTCACACTAGCCTCTTGCTGTTTGCCCCTGTTAACAATTACTTGCCGTACCCACTATAAGTCAACTAGCAAGACGCGCAAGCAATTTTTCACACTCCCTTGTTTACCCCCTCTGCATTAACTTTGGTTTCAAAGCGCTTCGACTTGGCTTGAAACGATCAAAGCTCACTTCAATGCTTCACACAGCCCTTCTCTAAACTACTACAACCTGAGCTAGAGTAGTCTGGTGAACTGAGGGGAAAACATCGGGCACTCACCGCATCGATGTCGCTGACGCCGGCCGATCCCGCAGCTGCCAACCACTGTTGCGAAACGCACCTCCGAGAGACGTTACGAAGGGCGCCTCGAATCTCTCCGCTGCAACCACTGTTTCGAAAGACGGCGACGCCAACACGGTCCCGAAGGCGCCACTGCTTCGAACTCCGCCGGAAAGGTCACCTCCTGTTTGGTAGCGTAGGTTTCTCAGCTCGCGACTGCTTCTGCGCAAAGCTGATAGACGAGCGGACGAGACGACGGTGAGTTCAACAAGGTTTACGTACAGCATATATACAGAGGCGTTTACAAATTCGGCACTGGGGCCGACAGAGACTCGAAGAGCCGAGCTCTCCTCTCTAACACATAGCTCTACTCTTAAATGGGTCCGCTGTAAAAAAGGGTCTCTCTCGACGGGCCGCAGGGCTTTTTTTATATGCCCCGGGTCCAACCCAAACGTCCAACCCGAAGCGCCGCTGCTCCCGAGGTCCGAATCCTCCAATGAGGTCGCCGCTGGGCCGCGTCCTTCTTTCTCCTCAAATCTGGAGAGGCTGCGCTGCAGGTGGCTGCACCCAAGGACGAGTGACGTCGCAAGGCATTGCGTCAGACCCGCCAGACAGGAAGGCGCCAGTTGTTTACTCGACGGGCTCGCTTGCGGAGATGACTCACTGCACGTGCACGCCAGAAAGGCGCCGTTGAGTTGTTGATCGCGTCAGGCGGGCGACGCGGGCTGGCCTTGACACAGATTGCCTTTTTCAGAGGCACGGACGTTCGTTGTCGACTCGCAGGCATAACAGTCATCTTGGGTTCAAATGTCTTGCGGGAAAGCCCCTCACCACCCGCGTAGGAACAGCGCTTGCGCTTATATATAGCGTTGCTTTATTTATTTTTTTGCTGTCTTTTCTATATAATTTTTATGAAGGTACGAGACACACTTAGTTGTTCTGGTCATGCCTGGAAGCCTTGATCTTCTGTTTACGTTTTTGGTAAGTAATACTGAAAAAACGTGCGTCAGCTCATTGAACCAGTTGTACATATGAATATTTATAGTAGGCAACACATTCGCTTCGGCTTCTTTTGGGCTGTTTTTTTTTTCTATTTACATATATAACATTGCTAAAGGTAGCATGTACAGTAACTCTTTGCGAGTAAGCACAGCGGCGCCTCTAGCGGGAGCAGTGAAAACTAAACACGCTGCCGACAACGGAGAAGGTGCGAGCATAAGATGCTTAACGCGCAAGCTCCTAAAATAATAAAGGTAGAAAATCAAGGCTACAGCTCAAGTACAGTACTCACGGATTCGAATTCTACTTCACATACTTCAGCATAACAAGTGGTATGCGCTATTGCTTGAGATAATTATGTCATATCGCGATGAATCTGGTGTCTAAATGGGTAGTTGGCTCGGACCTACGCGTTGGATTAAAAATTACGCTGATATGCGGATATGCCCCGAACTGATGACAGCCGAGATGAAAGTGGGTACTCCATTTAGTCTTGAATAGTCCTGTTTTAATCCGTGCATATTATATGCCATCCGCGCAAAGCTTTGCCATAGGATATGTGACGTGTTGTCCACAATAGAACTCATGAAAATGAAAGTGTCCTGCTACGTTTTTTCCCCCTTCAGTATTACTCTCGCTTAGCTTCCTTCATTGTTTTTCATGGACAGGCGGTGTATACACATGAACAGGGACTCCCTAACAAAAAACGAAGAAAAAATGGCAGTCACTTGTTTTCGGGCTATCCGCTGTTTGTGGCAGGTTTTTGCTCCGGCAGTCAGGGAGTATGACGGGAAACTGAGTGTGCCGCATAACGTAAGGTACACGATTCTTCGTACCTATTCAGTTCCCAGACTGATTTGTGCTCTTAGCTTTTGCATAACTGCGTGTACATTTTGGTAACAAAGTGCTAGCGGACAGATAGCTGTCTTGTCATGTGAACTTTTTATTTGCACATTTCGGATCACTATAACAAGTTATCTTTCCCATGACTTTTCCGGCATTGAATTAGCTTTTTTTTTTCGTAGGTATATGCCTACAGAATGCCTATAAAAAAACAAGAACACCCCTCCCTCTGGCCTCACCTTATTCTTCCGTGTCATGTTCAGCGACGGATTCGGGGTTTTTCGTCAGCGTTCTTGTCACGCTCACGTCCGAGCTCCGATATTCATGGAACTGGATAGTATAGGATGTCCTCCTAAGCATATAACGTAATTATGAAGTGTCACTCGGGTACATATATAGTGTGGAAGGAGTAGATTCGCTTCTCGAACCTGCTGTAAGCTTATCGTTTTATTCCATTCAATTTTGCTCCCCTTACTATTTCAAAATTTCAGCCAAACCGAGCAATTTGCCCCGGAATCTCCCTGACTTCACTGACTGATTCCCACTTTCACGACGACTAAAAATGGGTATACAAGACCCTCCACTCCCCTCCATCTCTAAACTCCCCTTCCTAATCCCCAAAAGAAACAAATCACACCGTTGCCGCGGATATTGCAAGTATGCGGCATGGGAGGCAGCCTCATTCATTGCAGTGACGCCGATATATCTGCTGTGCAGGAGGATATGGCTCTGTATATATATATATATATATATATATATATATATATATATATATATATATATATATATATATATATATCCAGCGAGTGTCTTCTGTGAATCCAGTGATGAATAGAAATTGGCTTGAGCGGACAAACGTGCGAAAACTTTTATTGCTCCTACGTTTCGGCCGGGGTCCGGCCTTCGTCAGGGAAGCCTGACGAAGGCCGGACCCCGGCCGAAACGTAGGAGCAATAAAAGTTTTCGCACGTTTGTCCGCTCAAGCCAATTTCTATATATATATATATATATATATATATATATACGAAGGCACGCGGTATGATGTTACGCAACTAAATGTGATGCACACAGTTGTCCTTAATAGAAGGACGACTCCTGCCAGGCTATTATTACCGTGCTATCGAGTGTTTCCCTTTATCTGCGCCAAGTTGTCAGCCACGTATGAGACCCGTTTCGGAAGACCTCACCACTGCAGGCATCGATCGTATACGCGCAGAGAGCAAGGCCGACGTCGAGCGCATCTCGAGCCGGTGCCGCGAGATTCTGGAGTGCCAGTGCAAACAGCTGCCCTCCAATGATGTTGCCAAGGTGGAGGCCCTACTGCTGGGATTCCAGTGCAGCACCAGGCTGGCCACTCACGCCGAAGCCATCAGCTTGGCACTTCAGGTCATGGAGATGTTGAGGCGAGTGCCACACGTGCATCTTTATTATTATTTTAGTATTTTTATCAAACGTGCACTGAGGAGTGGCTACCATATTCTGGCGTCGACTGCAACCCTTTAGCGCTGGTACATAACTTTGGACAAAAAAAGTCTTTTGCCTTGCGTATTCAAGTTCAAATGGTTCTCGTTATTAACAGAACTCGCGTACGGTGTGCACTCGCGATGTTGTCCAATCAGCACGCAGGTGCGTTTTTTTTTGTTTTTTTTTGAAGAATGATTCCACCTTCGAGTAGGTAATTAATAGTATTAATGACTGCAGCAATGCTTACGATGATTAAAAAGCGCCAGGCCTGCACGGAAGGCACAGTACAGTCACAGCAAAAGAATGAAGAGCAGCTTTTCGGAGGCTTTTCTAAACACTCATTTGGTAAATGCTACAGGCACACTTGCTTGGTACCCACTGCGCTATAAATATTCATAATGTCTGCATAGTAGGCCGGCATTCACTACGCCTTCTCCTTCGTGATTCTTCGGAGAAGCTTGGTTTATATACGCGAAACACTTGTAAGGAATTTTGTGTTGCATTCGGTGGCTGACGACGATGAAGAATTGCGCCTGAAGTGGGTATGTGCCACAGCTAATAGGTCATGAAGAACAAGCTTTTGCAAAGGGTTACAGCATTGAACAACCCACTCGTTACGCGAATCGCATTGTGTGGCGCCTGGTTGTTCCTTTGCTGTTCTAAAACGCTTTATTTCTCACATTAGCGCGATTTGCTTTCCCAACATCAAGCCTGTCTAAGGCAAGTCTGCGAACGAATCCCAAGCACCGGCGTGGCTCAGCGGCAGAATACGGGGCTGGCACGAAGTGGACTCGGGTTGTGATCTCACTTTATAACTACAATGTCCTTGGTATTCATGATACAAAAGGCTTTGGACCACACGCAAGACGAGGAACGTGACGACCGCGCACTTCAGCAAATATTCGATTTTAGTGAATATTCGATTCAGTGAGCATGGGATGGTGCACTTCAGCCCCATCCCATGCGCAGAACTTTGGAGGTGCCCTTGTTTGAGAGAGGCAGTAACGGAACTACGCTTATTTTTTTATTTTTTTCTCCCCTTTTCAAAGTCACTTCAGCGCAGAGGCAGAACACTGTAAGCGGGTTGGCCACCATACCAGTCCCGATGGCGCGGTGATCTTTTAAACAGAAAAAAAAACCTTTGCCGGCGGCTCCCCTTTGAATCCTGGCACGTTCAGCAGACAGGGGGGGGGGGGGGGGGAGTAATTCTTAAATAAAAAAAGATAAAGGTGAGCGCCATAACTGTTTCTCAGGGGGAGGCCACCTCAACAAAAGCTCGAGGGATATGGGTAGAGAAGGGATTAAAAGGATATGGAGGAATTAAAGGTATAGAGATAGAGAGAGGAGCAGGAAGAGAGAGAGGCGCTGGGCCAGCCACATACGGAAGTAAGGAGAAGGTAGGAAAGATGGACATGGTCGCAGAAGTCCGAGGACGGGGCACAACTCAGCGAGAGCTCTTGTCGGCGTCAGGAGATGGCGCAGGGCGAGCCAGTCGGCCGGAGCTGCGCTGTCGTCCTAGATCACGGGCACAACCGGTCGGCACGAAATACAGTGAGCGAAAGAACAACCGCACCACTGGGAACACTATCCTCCCTCTACTTCCAGGGCTTGCAACGATCCGTGGCAAACGTATCGGGCCTTCTCACCCCTGAAGAAAAAAGCCGATCATCAAACATCGGGTTTCTAAGTTAATATAAAAATTGGCTGGAGTTTTCTGGTGTTTTTTATTTTTCTGTTAGCGCAGCCAAGCACGCGTCTGCCGAATGCTCACCTTTGAAAGAAATTGGCCCCGTATCTGCATGTAATCTGCAAATGTCGTCGAAAGACGATAGTCTTGCGTGCGGAAAGAGTGAACAAGACATTTATTTGATATTCTGCGCAAGAAAATCGGTGAATGGTATTCTGGAGGCGCTGCATTAGGGTGCCTCGAGCGTGCAGTGGAGGCGAATGAGCGCATCAAGTCAGAGATAGAATAAAACATTTATTTGCGACCGAGGAAAGTGTGTCGGTGAGTGGGCTCCTTAGTCAGGGATCCCAGTGGCACGGGCCGCTGTCCTCGCTCGTGTCACGAGGGCCTCCTGGGTCTTCGGATCCGAACTGGACAGAGCTGCCTCCCACCTTACAGTGTTGTGTTGTGCTCTGGGTTGTAGAGGTGGATTGTGTGGGCATTCCCATACCATGTGTTGCAGGGTGGCTGTTTTAGTGACGCAGAACCTGCACTGTGGTGCGTATGTGTCGGGATCTATCTTGGACAGTATGTATGAATTGGGGTAAGACAAAATCTGTAGGCGACGCCACGCTACCTGATATTCTTTACTGAGCTTTGGCCCCGGGGGCGGAAGTTTCCGTCTTTCAAGTCTTTGATGATCTAGAATATATGTGTATGTTAGGAACGTGTTCATACGCATAGCCGAGGTTGGGTGCGATATGCCGGGGTCGGAGGTCCGGAAGAGTAATTCTCGGGCCGAGGCATGGGCGAGCTCATTGCCTCTAATTCCGCAGTGGCCCGGTATCCGTATCAGCTGTTTCCATTCGTCCTCTGAGCGTGAGGACGAGAGTTGTGTAAGAAGTCGATGCGCAATGGGGCCAATGTAGCCTTTCCAAACATTTTGGTAGGCTGCTTTTGAATCTGTTAGAACGAAAGTGGACCTTGGGTTTCGTAGGGCAAGGGCAATTCCTGCTTCTTCCATACTAGTTGTGTCTGTGTCCTGGGCTGATATACAATCAACCTGATTTCCACAATGAATGACGCTTGCTGTATATTTGCCGTTCACTGGTCCAGCTGCATCGACAAAGAAGGCGCCCTCAGTATCTGAGCAGTTGTCGTGAACTTTTGCCCATGCCCGACATCGATGTTCGTGGAACTGAGGATACATGTTGCGTAAAAGTGGTTTGATGATGAAGTCCTGCCTCCATTGATGTCGGATACGTTGTTTTCCTCTTCTCTCAATGGGGGCTTCGGTGCCAAGTTCTGATAGTGTTTTCCGTCCCGTTTTAGGGATGGTAAAGCGCATGACTTGATTCGTGTGGTGTGCATGGAATAGTTATGATACGGTATTGTGGAGCCCTATTTGAAGCAGACGTTCTGTGAGGGTCCACGAGGAAGGTTCAGAGCCTTCTTGAGAGTGACACGTATGACTCTGTCTATTTTGTGCTCGTCTGCTTTCAAGACCCTCAGGTAATGAAAGCTTTAGGTTATGCGGCTGATAACAAATGCCTGAATGAGTCGCATTATGTCGTGTTCTTTCATCCCTCGTCGTATGTTAGCCACCCGACTAATCATGCGAGAGATTTGTAGGCAGGACGTTTTTAGTTTATGTAAAGCAAATGAGTTGTTACCCTGATTATTGAAGTGGGCCCCCCAGAATTCGGATGGTCTCAACCTCTTTAATTTGCGTTCCATTGAGTTGTACGTACGTTGAGGGATGTATTGTCAGATGCCTTATTTCTATATACTAGTATTTCTGATTTGGTGGGGGAGCACTCCAGACCATTCTTGCGTCCTATCTTTTCTACGATGGAGGCGGCCTGTTGGAGGGCTTCTTCTATCTGACCCAGGTTACCAAACCGGCTCCATGTTGTGACGTCATCAGCATATATGGCGTGGCGTACTTGCGAAATTTCATTTAGGGCCTCCGGGAGGCGCATCAGGGCGATATTGAAGAGGAGCGGAGAAAGGACAGCCCCTTGGAGAATACCGAAATCACCAAGTCGCGTCACACGTGAGACATAAGCGCCATCTGGCAGTTGTCTTAGAGAACAAATCGCGTGGCTATGAGACGGGTGTGCGCGCCCATCTCAGAGGTGATAAGGTGTAGAACCCAAGGCGACGGGTAGGTGCCACCACCGTTTCGTTTTAGCAAAGCGTTGAAAACACTCGGCATGCAAGCGATGCATGGTCAGCGCAGCGTGATAAGCGCTATACGGTGCTTAAAATTACTTATGTATGCCTTTTCTAGTAAGAGACGCACATGCAGAATATACACGTGTTGTTACAGTGCCCCAGACATGCGCAATAATTGCTTTTTAATTGACAATTGCAAAAGCATGAACACTCAACCTGGAGCAACATAGGTGTGTGCTGCGGATGGGGGCGGCCGTTTCAAGAACCCGGAACAGTTAAGAGTTGACAAACAGACAAATGTATAGACAGACAGACAGACAGACAGACAGACAGACAGACAGACAGACAGACAGACAGACAGACAGACAGACAGACAGACAGACCAACATTTTTGCGTCGAAGCTCCCCAAGAAAGTCTATCGTCTTTAATAATACAGATATCTGTGCTGCACGCCCTAAACTCAGAGTGTAGAGCTTTTTGCTGCGTTTTGTAGCCCGTCTACATTCCTTGGGGCGTACAAAGAACGCAAAAACTCAGGTATAAGTAACTTGAGTTTGGGAAATGCCCGTGTCATCAAGCTTTTTGCAGAATGGACTGAGCGAACACAATGACGTGTGAGAAACCACCGGAAGTACTTCCGTGTGTTAAACCTGACTATAAATGGAAAGGAGTTTGAATAAGAAAAAAAACTACAAAAAACGGGTGCTGCTATGTTGTGTCGGTACGGAGTCCTGAACTTCAGGCGTGTTGGCAAAATGTTTAGAAGCTCCTCAAGTTCTCGGGGGGTCACGAAAATCTTTGACAGCATTACAGCTTGAAGGAATTTGTTTTTGCCATTGATTATAAGCGTCGCGCATGGCAGGAGCGGTGTGTTTCTGCCGCCTTCTTCCTTGAAATCCACTCGGAAAGCTTTCAACGTATCACATAGCAGGAAATGACATAAAAGTTGATTGCATGTGTTGTCACTACATTTTTAACAAAACTTGAAATTCGTCGAGATGGTGCATTGCTATCGGAAACGTTTTTAGCGCAAAACAATACATCGAAAGGGCATTCACAAGCGCCCGTCCCGTCTCCCTCGTTCTTGGGAATATTTTGTTTTGCACTCCGTGCAAAAACAGCAGCGGCATCTGAGGACAAGCAGTTCAAGGCAGGAGAGAGCGAAGGGGCGCTCGATGCTTGCGAGTCGTGCTGCTGTCTCGCCTTGGAAGCCGCATGATTTATAAAGGTGGAATACAGTGCTCATTCTCCTTTGATTTGGCACATAATTGTAGATCAAACTCAATGTAAATCAAGATGTTGCGTAATGAAATTCCCGGGAGTTGCACATGTGCCAGAACATGCTGCAGAACTCACTTCCATGCCCTCTTAAAGGGGCCCTGCAAAACTTTTTGAGCATGGTCAGAAAACGCTGCCGATCGATAGTAGAGGCTCCCGACAACACGCGAGCCAAATATTATAGCACAGCACGCGGCCTGGAATTCACAATAAATTACCAAAGTCAGCTAAAAATTGCTTTCTCTTCTCTCGACAAATCACGCAATATGCCCAAAAACTACACGTGGCACATATATCAGCCATTGGCTGATTTGAACATGGTGCGCTCGCTCGTTAGAAAGATCGGCGCGGGGGGCCGCTACTTGTCCAGGCGCGCATGCGCGATCACACCGGAAAACCACGCATTCGAAGAAAAAAAAAAAGAAAAAGTGCTCAAGGTGACGAGGCGTGGATGACGTGTTTTGTTCGCCCCTCCCATCCCTCCCTGCTTAGCCTCCAGCGCTTTAGTCGGGACGAGAGAAGAGAGAATGCAATTGCAGCACGCGACAAACCTTTGTAACTCCACTCGCACTAGACGGATTCTTAAACTTTTTTGCGGCGTTGAGTTCGTGAGACAATAAGCTATTCCAGTGAATTCATTCCATGGTTACTTGAAAAAGTGTTTTAGGGCCCCTTTAAAGCCATGTTCATTTATTTCGAACAATTGTGAATTACACTAGATACACAACAATGGAGTTACGGATAATTATTTAGTTTTCCTCTCGTTTTTATCACAATTCGATATGCATTCTTCTCTGAGAGAAGATCATACGAGTTTCGTAGCATGCACGAGCATAAATTGCTCATTATTCTTTGTCATAGTCTGCGAACGGTGTACTCCATAAACGCATTACCTATTAGCACTAAAGTTGAAGCCAGTGCAATGCATAGAGTCACTATTACATAACCAAAAATTACAAGTTCTTTAGGAGAAACTCCTAACGTCTTTTTAGAAATTCTAACTTCAAATTGTGAAATCTCGCCAGTGCGAACGGCATTAGCTCCGTGAACAAATACACTGCAAACAAATTTACAAATAGCTGTGTACTTTGGAAGTAGGCAATATACATTAGCTTCTTGGTCATCTAAGCATTTTAATGTTGATATCTCACCTCAGTGGTGCATTTTAAGGCACTGTTTCATTCTGTGCCTTTAAGTTAAGGTTATCATTTTTATTCGCAGATATAAGCAACTGGTCTGTATCAAGGACCTTCACTGGAACGAGTTCCAAGGGTGTGGGGAACTAGACAAATTTACAATAAAGAAAATAAGATATGTGGCTTTGCAAGCCGGCGCATACACCATTACAACGCGCCATAAAATGAAACTGGAAATATTTGTAATCAGGTCAGCAAAATAAAAAAAACTTCCTCAATAAATAAGTTTTATTTTTTCGCATAGGACTCACTAGGACCCAGACTAACCAGTATTTCGCTGAAGTGAACTCACTCAAACTCATGGCGTATTCGGTTGGCCACTGGTACTCTGGCTCAGAGTCGCCAGAGGCAGAGGAAGCTCGCAATCGGAGCGCGAGGAGCAGCGTACCAACCGAATACATCGGCGATCTCAGAGCGCCCAGAGCAGTTAAAGCATCTAGGGGCTTTAAGAGCAGTGCGCCTGTAGCGCCACCGTGCAGAGAGCGCGGGAAGCTGCCGGGTAAACAGTGCTGTGTCTGCGCCGCTTCGACAAATGGTGCCAATCAGTTCACTACATATCTCTCAAATTTCTTATTCTTTCTCTCTCTTTGACATGTCTGGATGTAGCGAAATCCTTCCGAGCTCAGCACATAAACCTGGCGATCGTCTTTGTCCGAGCTGCCATCCTCAAGACAAATAAAGAGGCTCTATACAGCATGGAAGTTTTCGACGCCATCGCTAGCCACCTCGTTGGTGACATGGTGCATATATGGCTTCGTATATGGGAATTCGCCCCACACAGGTTCAAAAACGCCACTAACAATGCACGTACACGAAGTATTACGCACCCGGCGATGTCCCCTTCCAAAATGAACGCTCGCGCCCCTCCCCTTGTTCACCTGCCGGCAGCCACGTCATTGGCCGCAGTTGGTCACATGATCTGTCTTCACGGTCAGATCGCGCCACGCTCTCATTTCGAAGTCAGAGCAGTTGGAGCACTCTGAATTAGAGGGTGTCGCTCTGAAAGAACCAACCGAAGGTAGTCCGAGCACTCGAATTCTACCAACCGAAGGCGCAGTCACTTTTCAGAGCGCTCCAGAGCGCTCGTAAACGCCCAACCGAATACGCCATCAGGCTCGCCGTGGTGAAATTCAGCCGGGCTCATCACTGAGACAAACCTAAGTATAACTCAGCCGGGCTGACTCAGACTCAGACTCACGCCTCAATCTGAATCTTCCAGTTCTTTTGATTGGCTCATCAGTGAGTTTGTCGACCTATAATCGTGAAACATCTCTCGTTCATGTCACGCGTTGATGAAGATCTTTTGTGTGCGTTCATGATGGTGAATTATGGAAGAATAAGGAAGGGTGGTTGCTATGCCCACATGACGATAATAGGAATTATATTTACTGATTTACGCTAGAATAAACCAACGAAAGACGAATGCAGCGTAGTAACCAAGAAATACATGTGCTGGACTTAAAAACTAAATGTTTTTCAAAGAAAGCCCCTAAACAAATTAACCGGAAGCACTTGCTTAAGAAGGCTATCTAAGCCACAGTAGAACAATTAAGTATATTTTTTTCCAACAAATCTTTTAAGGTGGTATAAGCAGCTGATTTCCTTGGAACACCTAAATATCAACACCTAAATAACAATGCAAGTGTACACGCAATCTATACCGCGAGTTCTTTATCTGTGAGGAAAGCTGGGGGATTACTCACACATGACACTTCGTTCTGTTTTTATTTCGAAGGCTTCTCGAGTTTCGTGTTCAATCTTTTTTTTTTTTCATCTGCCAATGGCATTCAATGATATTAAAGGAATTCTTCTGGCATGCGGCCGTGTCCAGAGAGATCAGACGGGTCGAGGCCTAGTGACACCTATAAGCTGTGTGAACATCCTTCAGGAACAAAACTGACCTCTTCGTTAGTCTCTGCGTCCCCGATATATTAGTGTCATCGGCAAAGGAAGGAATAGATTTAACGTGAAGATTTTGAAGCCTTAAAAAAGAAAAACGCGTGTATAAGGGATCCTTCAGTTGTCCTTACAGCTAGACAAAGAATTCGCTTCGCTAGATAGTGGGTGCACGTATCGTTGATCATGGAAGTGTGCTGTTTGTACTATTTTCACACGCTTCTTTTCTTTGTAGTGTTAGATGTGTAGCTGTGGAACGCTTCAGCCTAATTTTCATGAATGCGCATCTGGTACATGGGTTTGTGGACTTTCCGCCATAAACATTTCGCCTGATGTCCTGTCACGTTGAGCTCCTTAGTTTGCTCTTCCAAAAATATTACAAACCAACTGGCCGAGCAAGCTACATATGTGGTGTCCTTTTTCCAACACGGTTGTGACAAATTGGCATCTATCGTTAGTTGAATTAAGTCCGAGATAAAAACTGATGAAGGAAAGGCAAATTACTTGGGCGCGGCGTGGAGCATCGCACGGTTTGCAGGACAAAGCATGGTGAAAGTACAATCACGCTTCAGTGTTTTGTCCGCATTCATTTTCTGTGCGTTACTTCACAGTTCACAAAAACTTAATTTATGGTGATCACCATCTCGTCCGATATTGTTGATCTTGCTCAACCTGCCGATACAATGGGGATCGTTTCTGTTTGATAGAGCATTTCGTATAATAATTGTCATTTTACTTTTCTTTATTCACCAAAAGTCATGCATGTGGTACAGTTTCTTAATTGATTTTGTTTTGCAAATATGCCCTAAACAGCAAGCCCTTCCTCAGTTATAACAATATATTCCCCACACATCGCGCTTCTACCCTGCCCGTTCTCAGTTCTGGCCCCCACCCTTCACATTTGAACTGCCTTTGTTCTTGGACTAGCTTGCACAGTCATAATTATGAATATTCCAGTACCGACTTTCCACACTTTTCACAATTGTTCAAAGCCCACCTCACATATTACATATTCTCGTCAGCTAGAATATGCCGACAGTCCTCGCCAAACACCACAGTTGGCGCTGTCACTGATCGGGATTCGCTGAAATGCAGTGAACTCAAAAGCATCGCAAAATTCACGTTTAAATCTAATCCACCATTATTAGGAGCACTCAACAAGTTTTTTTCTTTATAGCTCACTTATTTACATTGAAATGGCAGGTGAACCTATTTCGGTGCGTTTGCGAGGTAAACAGAATTAAGAATGGCCAGACTGGTCACCGAAGGTGCAACATGAACGTAGGTTATATAGCTGAAAAAAAATCGTATTTAAATGGTGTGCCGAGAGAACACGTCGGCGGCAGCGGCGGCGCAGCAAAAACTGTGGGCGTTGGCGCACCGACCCCTCGGCGCACACCTCTAGGTACAAATGTTGAATTTAGCGGTTTTTGGCTGCTTTTAATGGCTTGTGTTGGGGAATTCTTACTTTTGTCTTTGCAACACTGCTCGTCAGTTGTAGGTACAGCAAAATAAGAAGATACTATCCGCTGCGAATTCCCTTTTGCTACCTGTTCCTTCATTACACAAAGCACCATCGGATTGATGCCGCACCCTCTAGAGTATACCTATCTTCAAGATACTGAGGAACCGGCCAGCCAACGGTTGCGTCAGGTAACGCTTCAATCAGGCAAGAAAGTTCCTGCGAGCCGTTCGTGCCGGCATACAAGTTTGCCGTAGTGATGACATCCAGAACCACATAGTCGTCAGCCCGGCTACCACTGGAGGTATGGAACGAAATCTTTTAATATTTGAACACCGAGTCCCTCTTAAACTTGGCCGAGGCAGCGCCCCAGCTGAATAACTTCGTTTTCAATTCTACTACTATGAAGAGTGTGACATTCGACCCGGTAAGCGATGAGGAAACAATTCATAAGTTCTTGCTGACATCAGCGGTAGAGACCGGCGCTTACAATCAAGCCGGCCGTTTCTCTCACCACTTACTGCTGTAATTCAGGAGCTTCACATTACCAACTGTTTGACGTTGGCTTCCTCCAGCATGCTTAGATGGTCAGCTATACTGCGGTTACCTGAGACAGTTGTACTTCGTAAACTGTGTTGTCAACCCTGTCTCACTATATGAGAGCTTGAGTTCTACGCTGCAGTGCCTCGAAAAGCTTGAGTGGTCCCTGTACCACAATGTCTGTAATGACGCCTACTTCACCATCAACTACGTGCGAAACTTCCAGGAGCTCTATAGACCATGGGTCAGAAGAGTGTACGTCGAGGTATAGCTCACGGAAAACTCGGTAGTTGTATTGAACAATTTTTTAATCTATTGTTCCGAATTGTCGCGGCTTCACGCACCCATCGTCCGGCCGGAGCACCATGATGCGTCGAGAGGTGCTGCTCACCGTCAGGAAATGACGCCAGAAATCTGTGCTCTTCGGATGTTAGGTGTCATCCCCAAACTTGTAGCATACAAATCGAGCTGTGAATTGCGGCCGTTTCCGACGTTGGCATCAGCGCAACTCGGGCAACGTCTGCCGTTCCGCCCGCAAGATCTCATCGAAGGTAATATCGACGCACTCTTGAAACCTGCGAGGCTTGTCAAGGTGTATAATTTGGCCGACGTGTTATACGGAAGAGAGGAGTTGCGGGGCTTCGAACAAGCCATCGTCGCCTGGGAGGCCGATCGTCGAATCGGCGATCTGGTCTGACGCGCCACTTTGTGATCAGAGTCTTGGAAGGACGCCGCCCGCCTCACACTCGTCTTGACAGCGCACGGTGAAGCCCCGCACCCGTTGTCTACGGTGGCGCGCCATGATACGTTGACCCCATGAAGCGATTCTTTGAGACGTGCGCCGTCCGAATAACCAAACTCAATCCGACCACGTTCCACATCATGGTCGACGTCGACGGCTGCGATCTCGTGGCGTCCACGTTGCCCAACCTGCGAGCGGTGGCGCTCAAACCCTGCGGAGTGAACCACGTAAACTCTTTAGTGTCTCTGGCCCGCGGCTGTGCCTTCTTGGAACACCTTGACGTCAGGTCTAGCCATGCCAGTGGCGATATGGTACCAACGTGCGGTGCCTGTCAGCTTCACCTGCGTTTCACGAGGCTCAGTTTCGAACTGTTCCAGGTGAAGACCCGTCTGCGCCGTCTCAGCATCGAGAAGACAGCCAGAATGTCGAACTTGACGTTCTTGGTTGCGTGTTGGGTCCAACAACATTAAGTTTGGACAATGTCAGCGACACGAATCAAGTGCTGTGCCCCGATGAGCTTGGTCAGCTACTCTCGTAGAATCCTCGGTTGTCTTCACTAACACTCATGGCTCGCAGGGTGATATTGTGCGGCCGCGTGGTGTTATGCCTGCGAGTGCACAGCGAACGGCCGTGCCTCTGAAAAAGGCAATCTGTGTCAAGGCCAGTCCGCCTGACGCGATCAACAACTCAACGGCGCCTCTCTGGCGTGCACGTGCAGTGAGTCAGCCTCGGCAAGCGACTCGTCGAGTAAACAACTGGCGTCTTCATGTCTGGGGGTCTGACGCATTGCGCGGCGACCCCATTGGAGGAGTCTGCCCTGACGACCAGCGGCGCTTCTGATTAGACATTTTGGTTGGACCCGGTGCATATAAAAGAAGCCCTGCGGCGCGTCGCGATCGGCGGTCCTAGGTGAAAGCTGACATGTGTGTCAGAGCGGACCCGTTTGAGAGCAGACCTATGTGTTAGAGAGGAGAGCTCGGCTCTTCGAGTCTCTGTCGGCCCCAGTGCCGAATTTGTAACGCCTCTGTATATATGCTGTACATAAATCTTGTTTAACTCACCGTCGTCTCGTCCGCTCGTCTATCAGCTCTGCGCAGAAGCAGTCGAGAGCTGAGAAACCTACGCTACCAAACGGCAGGTGACCTTTCCGGCGGAGTTCGAAGCAGTGGCGCCTTCGGGACCGTGTTGGCGTCGCCGTCTTTCGCAACAGTGGTTGGCAGCTGCGGGATCGGCCGGCGTCAGCGACATCGATGCGGTGAGTGCCTGACGTTTTCCCCTCAGTTCACCAGACTACTCTAGCTCAGGTTGTAGTAGTTTAGAGAAGGGCTGTGTGAAACATTCGAGTGAGCTTTGATCGTTTCAAGCCAAGTTTAAGTGCTTTGAAACCAAAGTTAATGCGGAGGTGGTAAACACGGGAGTGTGCAAAATTGCTTGCGCGTCTTGCTAGTAGGCTTATAGTGGGTACGGCAAGTAGATTCTTAACAGGGGCAAACAGCAAGAGGCTAGTGTGAACGATGGAGAACCTTAAAGTGAAGGAACTCATCGAAATTTGTGAGGAACTCGGCATTACTTTGGGCCGTGCGAAACGAAAGCAAGCGATCCTTGAGATCATGAAGGATGAGGGAGTGTCGGCTGAGGAAGTCGATGAGGCCTGGGTGGATCTCAAAGCACGCCGCGAGGAGGCTGAAAGGCGAGAACGTCGCGAGCGCGAAGAGGCCGAGAGACAGGAGCGCCTCGAGTTGAAACGAATAGAATTGGCAATCCTACAGTGTTCGCAGGCGCCTAGCGTAGCTTCTCCGACGATTCAGGTCAGCGGTTTTAGAATTCGGGACCAACTGCCACCGTTCGTAGTAGGCGAGGACATGGCGAAGTATCTCGTCAAGTTTGAACACGTCTGTGAGCGAAACGCTTTGGAGCGGTCTCTTTGGGCGCAGAACCTGTTAGCTCTTCTTCCCGGCGAAGTGTCCGACGCGATAACTTGCTTGTCGAGGGAAGCGTTTGAGAGCTATGACGAGGTTAAGGAAGTGCTCTTAAGACGTTATAAGTTGTCACCCGAGGCCTTCAGGCAAAGGTTCCGGTATGCTAAAAGGGGGAATGAGTCACACGTTGACTTCGCGTTTCGTCTTAAAGCCGATTTAATTGAATGGCTCAAGGGCGAAGGTGTTTATGACGACCGCGATAAAGTGGTGGAATGCGTTGCATTGGAGCAATTCTACCGCTGCATCGAGGAGGATGTCAAACTTTGGCTGCAGGACAGACTTGGGGAAGTACAGTTAAACAAGGCAGCTGAGTTAGCTGAGGAGTATTATACTCGCCGAAAGTTGCATAGCAGGGCAGTGCGCGTTGAAAAGGATGAAAGGAAAGAGGGCTTTTCAAAGAAACCTGATCAACGGAAACCCGTTCCGCACCGTAATTTCAAGAAGGACCCGTCTCTTACGAATGACACTGTAGGGGAAGGGCAAAAGGAAGCGGAGAAATCGAGTGAGGTTTCTACCACACGGGCATTTGAATCACGGAAGCCGCTAATCTGCTACAACTGCAAAAAGGAAGGACACATCGCGAGAAACTGTCAGGAAAAGTTTGCCTTCGCAACAATCCGAGAATCAGAAAAAAACATGCGGTTGTTGGAGCCGTATCTCCAAGAAATTAGGGTGAATGAGAAAACGTGCCGAGCACTTAGAGACTCAGCGGCAACCATGGACGTTGTCCATCCTTCATTGGTGTCTCCGGACGACTTTACAGGAGAATGCGCGTGGATCAGGCAAGTCGCCGAGGAGCAGAGTGTTCGCTTACCAATCGCCACCGTTGTCATTGAAGGCCCGTTCGGTAAGCTTCGCACCAAAGCGGCTGTGTCTGCCGCGCTAAACGATCGTTTTCCTTATCTTTTCTCCAACAACTCAGAGCAGCTTCTCAAAGAGCAGGGCAAATCGTTCTTCCCCAACTTTGCGTGCATGGCCCTCACGCGATCGCAAGCGCGAAAGCTTTCGCGGAAGCTTGACCTTGTTCAATGCGGTAAACTCTTAAGTGACCTTGTCGGCGGGTCGACGGAACCCCAGAAAGGAAATTTTCCGCGTGAGTCATGTTTGCAGTCACGCGAGCGGTCCGTCGCCGAAGCGACCGGCGCGGTATGCGTAGGGGGAGACGACATGGCGCCATTGAATCAGAGCGAGAGGGCTGCAACGCTCTCGCCTGTAGCGGAAAGTTGGAGCGAGCTGCCGAGAGTTGATCGAGAGACGCTCATTCGGGAGCAGCGTGAGGACCTCTCGATTGAAGCGCTAGTGGAAAGCCACAAAAACGCGGCACAAGTGCTGTCGAAGGAGCACTACGAGAAATCGGTGAAGAAACGCGCTTTTGAAGTTGATAATCAGGTAATGCTGCTGCAGCCGTCCAAAAGGAACAAGCTTGATGTTGATTGGGAAGGGCCCGCCAAAGTATTATCGAAGCCTTGCGTTACAAATTATAAAGTGAAATTAGGAAGGCGGCCGGACAAAATTTACAACTTGAAAGCAATCGTAAATCAGCTGTTGAATGCTTCAGAGGAAGAGGGAGCAGAAATTTTTAGTTCTAGTGAGGCAATCGAAAGGGAATCGGAGGTAATCTGGGAGCAGATAAACCTAGAGCCTAGGTTAAGTGAAGTCCAAAAGGAGGACCCGAGAAAGATTGTTTTGGTGTTTGAAGACGTGTTTTCGGACTGTCACGGAAACACGAGGGTGATCGAACACGATATCGAGCTAAGCGGTGAGGAGTCAATCCGTAGCAAGCCGTATCGTTGTTTCCCTGTGCAACGTCGCAAGTGTGAGCCGCTCTTGGTACCGCATAGGTATCGTCGCCTAAAAGTGGCCGGTTACTGAGGTGGAGCATGTTGCTCCCCAGCGCAACTTTGACGTTCGCTATCAAAAAAAAAGGGAAAGCTAAACGCTAATGCAGGTGCATTGAGCAGTGCGTTCTAGCTAGTACCTTCTCAACCTTTCGGTTTCTCGCTGGCGATTCGGGGCAAAATTTTGACCTCATCACGACCTGGGCTGAGCGCTCTCGTTCAGAGTGATCTCAAGGGGCCAACTTTATGTGGTATTCTAATTCGTTGCGTTGTTGTAAGTGTGAAAAATTCAAGTTCTTATTTTAAGAGTCTTTTGTCCCACATGTGCCTCTTGAGGTAGAGGGAACAAAATTCCGATAGACACTTAGCTAGGTATATGTTGTACTATACTTTGTCTGGTGTTCTGTCGGGTGACCGAGGGCACTTGCTTGTGTCGTGTGTTGTCTGTTGTCGATCCGTTCTTGACAAGTTGCAGAACCATCGACAAGTGCTGAGACCAAAGATTGTCAGAAGAGACGAGCGAAGCTGGTCGACAAGTTGTGGCGACAAGCCGGTGGAGCTGGGATCCATCGTCAAGAATGGGATGTGTTCCCGGAACAGAGTCTGGAGCTGCATTCTCCCCATGGCCCTGGAGGCGAACCTGGAGGGACCTGGCGAACGAGCGCGCCTGTCATCCGAGCCCCGTGGAAGCAGCTCGTCTTTTCGGCGCATTGTCTGGCGGCGGGGGTGCTGTTATGCCTGCGAGTCCACAGCGAACGGCCGTGCCTCTGAAAAAGGCAATCTGCGTCAAGGCCAGCTGCGAGCCCGCCTGACGCAATCAACAACTCAACGGGCGCCTTTCTGTCGGCGCCTCTCTGGCGCCCACGTGCAGTGAGTCAGCGCACGTGCCAGCGAGCCCGTCGAGTAAACAACGGGCGTCTTCATGTCTGGGGGTCTGACGCATTGCGCGGCGACCCCATTGGAGGAGTCTGCCCTGACGATCAGCGGCGCTTCTGGTTGGACATTTGAGTTGGACCCGGTGCATATAAAAGAAGCCCTGCGGCGCGTCGCGATCGGTGGTCCTAGGTGAAAGCTGACATGTGTGTCAGAGCGGACCCGTTTGAGAGCAGACCTATGTGTTAGAGAGGAGAGCTCAGCTCTTCGAGTCTCTGTCGGCCCCAGTGCCGAATTTGTAACGCCTCTGTATATATGCTGTACATAAACCTTGTTTAACTCACCGTCGTCTCGTCCGCTCGTCTTATCAGCTCTGCGCAAAAGCAGTCGCGAGCTGAGAAACATACGCTACGAAACGGCTGGTGACCCTCCCGGCGGAGTTGGAAGCAGTGGCGCCTTCGGGACCGTGTTGGCGTCGCCGTCTTTCGCAACAGTGGCAACGACTCTGGCTCAAGTGCCGAGTCTGCGCTATCTGTGCGTGCTTACTGCGGCATATCATGACTAAAGAGCCGCAGGGCACGTTTTCTCGGTTCTGGAAGCGAGACTACTACAGCTGCGATACGCTCACGTTCATTACATGTGTGCCTGCAAGGCTGTGCAGAGTGACAGCTGGATGTGACAATGGCGGCGGCCGGAGTGTGTCAGACAGCGTAGCGAGCGTCGCTGTTTTTCAACTGCGAAGGGCGTGTACCTTGTCGACGAGCCTTGCTTGGGCCGACTGTGCTGCGTAGACATTTTCATCGGACTCGTCCGGCTGAGAAATCGCTCCTGAGGACTCCGTCCTGCAAGGTGATTCTCCCCGACATTATTATTTTCAGTGCTTCATTTGCCGACACCGCGATATCATTATGAAGATCTGTAGTCAGCATAAAATTTTTTGTCAATTTCCCATTGAAGATAGCAATACACATAGATGCTTGTATCAAAGCAACAAAGGCCAGATAGGCTGCTGTATACTCTCTCACTGCATCAAATAAAATCGATTTCCACACAGCATGGGTTCCGCTGATCTTTAAAAAAACATTTTGACATCATTTATTTTGTTAAACATACACTCCGTTGTAGCGACTATATACGCTCACTGCTAGCACAGGGAGCTTTCAGTATCACAGCAAATTAAAGTTTAAGTGGCCAAAATAATTGCACGTGGTAGCAAAAATACCATTTTCTACCTTCCGATACCACTATATCTTGTGCGAAGCTGGGGTTAAGATTTGTTCAGCCAACAGTTGTATGCTGAAATAGTACTTCAGTAGCGCTTAATTTTTGGAGACCGGCCTTTGCTGATAAGTAAAAAGATGCGTAGCGTCTTTTCACGACACATTTATAGCTCATAGCATGTTGAAGAAAGGCATTCGTTCGTATACAACCAAAAAAATTCTTTTTGTTGGCGAGCAAGTCTTATAGAGAACATTCACTGACTCACTTCTTCGGGATTACTTTGTATTCTCATTGGAATTCCGGCTACGGCGGCTGCATTTTCAATGGAGGCGGAAACGCTGTAGGCCCGTGTGGTCAGATTTGGGTGCGCGTTCCAGAACCCCAGGTGGTCAAAATTTCTGCACTCCTGCACTACAGCGTCTCTCATATTTATATGGTGGTTTTGGGACGTTAAACCCCACATGTCAAACAATCCTCAGTAACCTTTTTGTGTTCTCTAGAACAGTGGCTTCCCGGTTCAAGGCGTTTTAGTTGTCATAGCTCAAGTGGTCCCTTCAGTTGTTCATCAACACAGCATTATCTGCACATACGAATTCGTTTGAGAATCATTTTCTACTGTATGTTACTGGCCACTGGCCCACCATTCGAATTTAAAAAGCCTGAACTAAAGAAAAATGTCACAGCTTTGCCACAAAGGCGCCCCGCCGCGGTGGTCTAGTGGCTAAGGTACTCGGCTGCTGACCCGCAGGGCGCGGGTTCGAATCCCGGCTGCGGCGGCTGCATTTCCGATGGAGGCGGAATTTTGTAGGCCCGTGTGCTCAGATTTGGGTGCACGTTAAAGAACCCCAGGTGGTCTAAATTTCCGGAGCCCTCCACTACGGCGTCTCTCATAATCATATAGTGGTTTTGGGACGTTAAACCCCACTTATCAATCAATCAATCAATTTGCCACAAAGGCAAAGAAATGAATACGATAGCAACAAACTGGCAGGTCACGTGCAGAATGGCAAGCAGATCAATATGTTCTTCGCGTTTCTCACGCACAAATGACGCACGAAACGTACTCACAGGAACAGATCAACGCAAAAATGCGTCTCGGTTGTTACTTCACTGTGACAAGCACGCTCTTTTCGCAAACGGAGCATGTGCAACGACTGCTGTGACATTTGTGCGCCCGGTAACTACAACAGAATCGTTCCGGTGAAAGCCCAAGACCAGCCAAGACGTACGATTGCCCCCACCGCGAGATAAGCGCGCGCGTTGGCGTCCACGTGCTTCCTCTCCGCGGGGAAAAGTACGCGTGGGAGATGAGAGCGCGCGCTGTCGCGTCATGACGATGTGCTGACGCGCGCTCATTGCGACATCTTGTTAGTAATGCTGAAAACGCGATAGTTTCCCCGAAATGCCCGTCACCAGCAGCAAGTAGCAGATATAAATAGCTTGCCGTTTGAACGTTGAAGGAAATGCTCCTTCGTGGCTCAGTGCTTAACGCCTCGCTTTCACAGTTCTGAGGTCCCACGTTCGCATCCGCGTGTCGGTGTCTTTTTCCAAATCATTTTTATTTCTTGCGTTTTCATATATATATAGATGCGTATACGGTCAGTGACGGCGGCGTCGATTCCAGCAGCAAAATCCAGCTGAGAGTGTCCATATAATTGCTATCGCAATAAAAAGGGAAAAAAACGTGAAGGGCGTTTGAGCTTTGCCTTAAAAAGTGGAACGCGGTGGCATATTCAGAACTCCCGCGCATCGCCTTTCTGATTGCTAGCCTATCTTCGGTTCTCGGTGCACGCTTCAACCATGCTGTTAGGAAATGAACGACTGGACATCGGCCGTTTCTACTTATCCTAAAATAGCTACTGCAAGTGCAGTCGTTAAGTGCCCACTGTGGCATAACTTTTGCTTTGTCAATCAGCTAAACCCGCCCGTAAAGCAACACGCGAACCTACGCAGCTGCTAACTTTGTTGTGCGTTTGCAGCTGGCGATGCTTTAATATGTCTGAACACTCTGTAATCAGTGGCCTTTAAAACTCGTACCCACTCACTGCGCAAGACACATATTTTGACGTCTGGCGCCATTTTACGCTTCTGGTACGCAGTATTACATGCTTTAAGCAGACTCCTCCCCCTACATTACACTCATACATTTTTTTTTCTTTCGAGGCGAACACCTGCTGTCGATGAAAATAACCTGGGCTCGATTCTCACTAAAATCGAATATTTTTATTTAGTTTATTTGCAGCTAATGTTTCAGGCATCGAGAAAATGATAGTTTATCCCACAGCCAACGACACCGACGCAATCGGTGACACCATGGAGAATTCCTACGTAGTAAACAGAAGCGAGCATAAACATAAACATCTCTGTAAAATATACCAGGCAGGACGGCCAACGTCTGTAGTCCATGGACGGGGACCTAAGCCAATTGAGCTATTAAATAGTCCAAGCCGGTGCCGGGGGGGGGGGGGGGGAGTGGCCTTTTATGCAGCTTCCAATAGCGCTCCGCCTATTTGCGCGAGGCAAGCAACTGTCAAAAAGGTGGCGGTCAGACCTCGACGCAGCTGAGGGTGCTAAGACATTCTGGGACCAGACAGGTCGCCATTGGAATCTGAACTTGGCTATGTTCAACGCAAAAGCTCTATGTAGTAAGGCTAGTCTAGCTGTGCTATTCGAGAAATTAGAGGGTGTTAAATGGGGTGTAATAGGGCTCAGCGTAGTTAGGAGGACACGTGAGGTTTATACAGTGCAGCAGAACGCACACGTCCTGTGCTACCGTAGATTAGTTCACAGAAAAAACTAGGAGTGAGGTTTTTACACACAATAATATCGCTGGTAACATAGAATTATGCTATAGCATCCGTGAGAGGATGGCAAGTACCATAGTTATAAGTTTAACAAAATGTGCAAGATGGAGGTGGTACAGGCCTACACGCCTAAGTCGAGCCATGATGATCATTTTGCTGATTGTTTCTACGGAGACGTAGAAGAGTCAGCAATTATAATAAAGTAAACACACAGTACACTCTACTGATTGGTGACTTTAATGCCAAAGTAGGCAAGAAACAGGCCGGAGACCATCCAGGCACGGGGGGGGGGGGGGGGGGAGAGGATTCAGCATCGGCTCCAAAAATGCCAGAGGGGAGTTATTAGTAGAGTTCGCTGAACGTAATAATTTACAGATCTTGAATACTTCCTCGAAAATGGCCTACGTGGACGTGGCGAGGTCCTAATGGTGAAACTAAAAATTAAATAGACTTCATTCTGTGAGCGCGCTCAGACATTGTACAGGATGTCGAAGTAGTTGGCAAGATCCGATGTAATGACCCTAGAATAGTAAGAGCTTGAATGAACCTAGATTAAAAACGCGATGGCATAAATTGATCTGCACGAAGTCAATTAATGAGATAGCGTTGAGAAGGAAAGTACAGGAATTCGTATTTTAACTTCAGAATAGATTAGCGGCTCTAAACAAGGTCACTGACGTTAATGTTGACACAGTGAACGATAATCTTACTAGTATCATCAGAGTGTGCAATGGAAGTCGGAGGTACAGTCACTAGACAGGACACTGACAAGCTATCTCAAAAGATAAAAAATCTTATTAGGAGCCGACAATCCAAGAAAGCATCTAACGTAACCGAGAAAATACAGCTACTGGGGATTTCGAAGTTAATAAATAAGCCTAAGGTAGCCGATATCAGAAGACGGTAAGTTATGCACCACAACACGTGCAGAAAAACACGAAAGAGCTTTGTTCACTTATCTTGATCGTGCGTTTTTTTGCTTGGGATGTTTTAAAAAATAAAATGAGAATTACAAATGTATATCTTAAGACTTTAATGTGCGTGCCGTATTTAAATATGCACTAAAAGAAATAAAAATGAAAGAAAATAAAATACTCAAGATCACAGCGAGAAATCAAAATTGAATCAGAAAATCAGACATCTTGTAGGATGCTGTGGAACTAATTTATGGGCTAAAATAATGCTTAAATGCGCGGCAATGAACCTATGAAGGCGCGCTGATATTGCGACCCGCAACTGAGCGATTAACGCAGTCTGCCACGAATCACACCGAGCTGCCTGCGATAAGCAAGAGTTTAACAATATATACCACAAGCATTTTGAGGACCGCGTTGCAAAAAACGCGTTAAGGAACAATGTTATGCCAATGGCGGCATGTTGAGAATGACTTTAATCGAAAGCTGAGTGTTAGGACTACATACGGTGCACTGACCAATAATAGGACCTCCTTAGTTTTACTGCAGTGAACGTTTTGTCTAGAAAAACAGGCCACTTTTTTTCGCCCTTTCCTTATACTCCCACTGTACGGCCTTTAACTGCTTTGGGAACAAAATTTAAGCTTACCCAAACATCACCACTGCAGCCTTTTCGTCTGTTTCGGTTCCCACACGCGCTCTGTTGTCTGCGTTTTTCAACATTCACCCTCTAGAAAAACTCACTGGTTTCATTGAAAACGCGCTAACTTCGAGCCGGGACCGCTAAGAACGCTGGTTGTTATGTGTCCAGAAAAGCTGCATATGATCACATGGAAAGAATTGAGGAGGGTTAAAAAGGTGCAGAAGCCTAAAAGCTGCGAAGGCAGACTTTGCATAGGCAATAATCGTGTATACATTAAGGGCCAATGAAGGCAATGTCACAACCAATATGGATGGGATGGTCGAGATGGCGGAGGAGTTCTACAGAGAGCTGTACAGAAGCCGAATAGCCCAGAGGAATTCGACATCCTACCATGTAGTAACGACAGGGGAAGTAATGAAACCCTTATAAGTAATACGAAGAAGGAAAGCCGCTGGTGCGAATTAGGTAACAACGAACCTGCTGAAAGATGGCGGAGAAAATGTGCCAGAAAAACAGGCCACCTTATATATGGAGTGTCTCTTGACGTGATGGGTTCCAGAACCTTCAAAAGAACGCAAACATAATTTCAATCCATAAGAAAGGAGACGTTAAGGACTTGAAAAATTACAGGCCAATCAGCTTATTGTCCGTTCTCTACAAACTATCTATAAAAATAATAGCTAATCGAACTAAGGCGACATTACACTTCAATGAATCTAAAGGTGAAGCAGGAGTTCGTACAGGCTACTCCACAATAAACCATACCCATTCTATCAATCAGGGGATAGAGCAATGTGCGGAATACAACCAACCCTTATACATAGCCTTCGTAGCTTAAAAGAATACGTTCTAGGCTAGAGGGTTCTTATTGTTAAAGCTTGGTAACGGAAAATTGATGAGGACAGGAAAATACAAAAATACAGGACAGAGCGCTAACTCGCAACTAAGCTTTATTCAGAAGTCTTCCTAAATATATAGACAACCAAGCACAGGTCGACAAAACTTGTTGGGCTTACTCAGACTCACTCATGAAATATATTCACGAAAACACGAAAAACACGAAAAAACACGAAAAAATGAAGCCTAGTGACTAGAAATCCAAGACCTTCACACTCCTGATGCGAAAACTGTATTTCTCTCATATTGTTTAAGTACCACATGTTTTGATGCAACAAACTCTGTATGCAGCCGCGCAACACTCGTTGGCTGGCCATCATGGCTGTAGGCGGCTTGCGGAGAAGGCATCGTAATGGCGGACTCCGTAGCAGACGACGCGGTTGTCTCCGCCCTCCAAAGCTGTAGAGGTAGACGCGCACATCTAGGAACCCTAAACACGAGCAATGCAAGACGCCGCCCCATAGTTCTGTACACAACTGAACAAAAAAAAATTACTTCATATGATTTTCGTCATGAGGCAATGCATGAGGGGATACTCCCCCCCATGAGCGCAAAGCACACCCGAAGGCTAGGCGATGAGAGAGAGCGGGAAAGGGCTAGAGGAGAGGGTGGTGAAAAGCTGGATCGGGCGCATCTGACTGGCATTGATAAAATAGAGGAGGCATTAGTGGTGCAGTTTTTTTTTTTTCGCACAAGAATTTTTAAGTGGTTCCGAGATTAGAGGGCCTGTCCTAGCCAGTATATGGGGCGCAGAAAAAAAAAAAAACTACAGGCATACATTGCACCTATCAGCCACATTTTTTTAATTGTGTGCCACTTTGTGCACACATAACATCACTTTCAGCCTTTTTTTCTGCACCATCACAGCCAGGCCTCTTCTTAATTGTTCTTCAAATTTTGGAGGAGGGTTTCGGACACCGCAATCAAATTCGAGAAGGGGAACTGAGCAGCCTGTAAGCGCGCAATCTGGCTTTTAAAACTTTCCTGAGCCAAGTGAACGCAGGACTTTGTCAGCACCGATTCAAGGCATTGCGAGGCAATAGCTCGTTTTACAACCTTGCTGTGAGTGGAATAAAAGGGTAAAAATATGGTAAAGGCCCGTGCACTAAAGGTATGTACAAGTGCTGCACGCACAAACATATCTTGAACAGTCGCACATATTTCACATAACCACTTTCGTACAGTTGCGTTGCAATGCCAACAGCAGCATGACTATTAACAACACCAGAAGCGGTAGCCTGATATGTAGTGCACTTCTGCTTGCGAGGCTAGATCTCTCCCTGTTTGCAAACAGTGTGATGTCATTGCTAGCACCCCGCCCACCATCTCGTCTCTCGGAGCAGGTCACCTCAACAACCGGTTGGATCTTTCTGCATAGCAGCGCTGCGTGTATCTGCATTCCTTCGACAGAAAGTTCTGCGTCGCTATTTCCTAATGTCGCAGCTTTTAAAAGGAAGGGTCGCTGCCTATAGTGCACGACTCTTTTAGGTTAACATGTGGAAATGCGCTCATTGTAGATGACAGCCGTAAAAAATATTTTCTTCAAAAGCAAACGTACTGCATGTTCACGTTGAATAAAACTTTGATAAAGATTTGCATGGAGGGATGTGAACGTGTGGCATGTGCAATGCAGTTTTAAACGAGGTATGGCAATAATAATAATAATAATAATAATAATAATAATAATAATAATAATAATAATAATAATAAGTTACGTCCCGCGACGTCAGCGTCCGCACTTGCACTATACATGCGCAACTTCTTTCCTCTGCTACGCTTCCCCTCTCTGTTCTTTAGGCATTCCTCCCCGCGGTGTTTACATCCCCGCCGTGCTCCCGACCGGGTTGCAGAAATTAGGTGCCTTTTCTCATCTTCTAACCACTACCACCACCACCAGCATTCTATTATTATTAGTAGTAGTAGTATTATTATTATTATTCGATCATAGTGTAGTGCCTTCCGAAGTTCAACGCGATAGCAACATCCTGTCCCTTCAAATACTCAGTGTATGAAACTTTTTCGAATTTGCTATGCACCCACTACGCGGCCAAATAGGCACAGTAGCGTGTGTGCCTTTTGTAGTGGGGTACCGGCTTTCAACCAGGGAGCCATTATGATAATCACACATTCTGACGCCCGCTGGCAATGGACGCTTGTGCCACACATTACTACTGCAATATTTCATCTGCATTTCCAAGCAGAGAAAAATCTTTTCGCTGTTTTCACAAGCAGATGCGGGGGCCGTGTGGTAGAACATCCGCTTGCCACGCAAACTATCCAGGTTCGATTTCCACTTGGACCCGCCCAACCGCAGTTCAATACCCACTCTTCTACAGGAGTTTTATCATTTATTTGTTTTATTTGCATCGTTCTCGATTTTTTGGTCACGCATAAGTTGATAATTTTTCACTCACAGCCAACGACCCCGACGCCGGAATTTCTGCGAAACGAGCTCCTTAACGATATCGCGTTAATAATAATAATAATAATAATAATAATAATAATAATAATAATAATAGGCCCCGTATCTGCGTGCTTGACTGCAAGAACGTTGAAAGACGATCGTCGTTTGTCTGGAAAAGTTGCGTGACATATGGACGCCGTACGGCAGTAATGCCAAGAAACGAAAGTTTTCTAGATCGCAGAGCAGCCGGTAGGTGGAAGCACCACGTTGTTTTAGCGAAGCGTAAGAAACACCCGCTCTTTTATTCATCGGGCTCTTGTTGTGATCTGAATACACCTTCACTGTAATGTAATAAGGGCCCCCAAACACCATTACTGTCACCAGAGTCCTGACAGCGAGCATAAAGTAGCTGCTTACGAATGACTATAAGTAGGTGTTTGGTGGAAGCAAAGGATAACAGCTGTGACCGGTGGTATCTGTTTATATTGTGTAGCAATAACTATATATGCTACTGCTTCACACTTCTGTAGACCTGCATTGGTCTACAATTAAGCCGCCGTCGACACTTCCGTGCAACAGGTGTCAGGCCTGGCCGACCATCCGACTTTGACCTCTGCATTCGTGAACCTCACCACCATTCTCTACTGGACTCCATACACGAAGAAAACCTGTAGGTGTATTTTTGAATAGGAGGGAAGGAAGGAAGCAACAAAGGGGGGAAGGCAGGGAGGTTAGCCAGGCAGACATCCGGTTGGCTATACCCTACACTAGGGGATTAGGGAGGGGACAAGAAAGATGAGAAAGAGGGAAGAGAAGGGAAAAAAGTAAAAGGGAAAAGGCTGACAGTAATTTCACTGCAGCGTGTACAACTCCACCGCAACTCAGAGGCGTTCACACAAAGCCGTCGTCCTCAAGAAACACAAGAGGGCTTTCACTGCCTTGTGGGCTGTCGAGGGATGTGGACGGTGCTGTAATAGCACCTGCACAGAAAGAGGCCGATCATCCAGTCGCCGCAATGCGTTGGCAAATACTTGTCTGTCTGAGGCAAATCGAGGATAGTGGCACAGCAGGTGTTCGATACTTTTATCGCTGCCGCAAACATCGCATGCCACACTGTCAGTCATTCCGATTAACGTGGTATAAGCTTTCGTGAAAGCAACTCTCAGCCAAAGGCGAAAGAAAAGCGAAGCTTCACGTTGATGTAGGCCGGGTGGAGGCCGGAGTTGTAGTGAAGGGTCAAGTTCATGTAGTTTGATACGCCGGTGTGTTCCACTCAGTCAGTGTGAGACTGCGGATCAGTTGACAAATCTGCCTTGCGGCACAATAAAAAAGAAAATATTGTGCCTGGTGGCAGACTTACGAAATTAAAAAAAAATGAAGTAGCACATTTCATAATACTCACTTGTTGATGTTGCGCCCAAATATGCATAACATTTGCTTTTTGATTGATTGATTAATATGTGGGGTTTAACGTCCGAAAACCACCATATGATTATGAGAGACGCCGTAGCGGAGGGCTTCGGTAATTTAGACCTCCTGGGGTTCTTTAACGTGTACCCTGATTTGAGCACACGGGCCTACAGCATTTTCGCCTCCATCGGAAATGCAGCCGCCGCAGCCGGGATTCGATTCCGCGACCTGCGGGTCAGCGCAAAGGCCTGGTCTGGCAACCAACGCATTCCTCCTCTCTGGCATGCTGGCGACTGCTTGGAGTGTGTGTGTTGGTGCTGGTATGTGTGGCGTTATCGAGCAATTTGCCGTGTATTAAGCCAACCTGCGAATTGTGTTTGTCTCCATTGCTGTGACGGTCAAGAATTCGTCATCAGGGAACCACTGCGCTGTTTTTGGTGCAGTAACAACTACAGAAAAAAGAAGCTGCTGTCGGAAGAAATATGTCATGTGCATCACCAGACGCGGAGTTTTTGTGGCTGTAGACTCTTCAAGTTGCATAGTTTTCCTGTTGACGAGGAGCAGCGGCATCTATGGCTTGCAAATATAAACAGGAAAATGTTTGTACCTTCCGCGGGTACCCGCTTATGTTCAGAGCACTTCTCAGCGGAACGAACCGCAACGACTTCGATACCGATGCTCGATCTCGGCTATGAACGGAAGGTAGGCAGCCAACAGCTATTCCAACGATGAAAATATTTCCCCGATAAACAGCCACACGTAACATTTCTCTCTATCGCAGGTTAATGTAACGTGGCACCGAGAGTCACTCAAATATCGCGATTTAAAAAAGTGAGCTGAAAAGGGGACGCACAGTCACGTCAGCGTCGTTTGATGTAAGAGCTGTATCTAAATGCTCATCTGTAAAAACAAACGAGTGAGTAACATACGGTCACTCCTTGAGAGTTGAGAAACAATTTGGACAGCAGTCAGTGCGCATTTAACAAAAACCGTCAGTGCCACAAAATAAAGACGCACCACTACACTCCAACGCATGGATTCACGCAAGAGCGGTAGCCTATGCGACGGCGTGGCATAAAGAAATCTCGTTAGAAAAGTGGATGACTACAGCTCAAGAAATATGCCCACTATGCTCTTGAAGTGCTGTTGGTTAATCTGGAGAAGAAAGACCTGAAAATACTGCGCATTCTTCGAGCAGAACGTTGGTGCATCATGTTACGCCTGCGAGTCCACATCGAACGTCAATGCCTCTGAAAAAGGCAATCTGGGTCAAGGCCAGCAGTCGAGCCCGCCTGACGCGATCAACTCAACGACGTCATCAAGCGGCGGCGCCGGTCTGTCACGCAATGCACCGCGAGCTCCCTCAGCCCGCGAGCCCGTTGAAGCAATCGGCGCCTTCCAGTCTGGTGCGTCTTACGCAATGCGTGGCAACATACCTCGTCCTAGGTGCAACCACGCGCAGCGGCGGGCCTCACTGGAGGATTCCGACATCACGGCCAGCGGCGCTTCTGGTTGGACATTTGGTTACTCAAAGGATCCACCCGGTGCCTATAAAAAAAAACCCTGCGGCGCATCGCCAGCAGTAGACCTAAGTGTCAGAGGAGACATCTCGTTGGTTCGAGCCCTTTCGCAGTCGGCGCGCCCGGTGTCCTTGGCAGCGGCGAGTTTCGTGGCGCCCTTCGTAACCTCGTCGGCGGTGTGCCTCGTAACAATCAATAGAGGTCGACTCGTTCGCGGCACTGTATAATAAAACAATTGACCCTCAACGACTTCAACCTTGTCAGCATCTCTCATACACTCATTTTCTAAAGAACCTGCATCCCTTCAGTCAAAATTCACCGCGTAAAAACTGAAACGGAACGATAAAACCGCAGCCGCACTCCTACCTTTATATGCAAACAGCGAGCTTCCCACATGCCAGATGGGTTGCCAGACCAGAAAAGGGCCGCCCGCTAGCAATATGGCGCACCCTCGAAAAAAAAACGTCTACAGACCACCACGGCGGGGCCTACACCACGCATCCTCGTGCTTCTGAGTGCGCAGTTTGGCGGATTGCGCAACGATGGTCTTTGTCAACAAGCCAGCTGTGCATCTGACGTTATCAAGGCTTAGCTTGCTTTCGTTAAAACGAAATTTTCATCTCACTGAGCCTGGTATAGCAAAGATATTCGAATTTACTGCAAGTGTCAAACTTCGACTTCATTCACGGTTTTTTCATTCAGTATATGTAAATCTGTAAATTGTCGGAGGGCTCTTTCTAGCTTCACTACAAATAAACTCAACCACATCTGTTGTACGTGTTCCTTCCACGTCATTTCACATCTGATGTTCATGCAAATGAAGTGTGTTTTGTCATTCTTGTTAACGTAAGTCTAGCAAGAAACTGTTGCGTTCGAATTCTATTGATGCTAAGCGTCTGTGATGTAAAACAGCAATAGCAACAAAGCAATCACAATTATACGGTGGTAACGACAGTTTACCCGTTTCATTTTTGTGCAGGGTTTGCTATGGCACGTACAGCCCCATCTACGGCCTTCATCTAATGCACATCGGAAAACTGTACAACGCTTCCGGAGACAATGCGAGCGCAGAGAACTTCTTACAAATGGTAAACTGCCAATCTGTAAAGTCAGTAACAACCTGAAGAATAAGTACAAGCTCCGCCCGCAAAACCTCGGTTTGCCTGTCAATCACCTATGTAAGAAAGTCGTGCTAGCTGGTTTCCTTTTGGGCCAAGAGTACTTTATGGGGGAGGGGGGCTACTAAAATTACTACGCATGCCGAAAAATAAAGGTTTGTCCTTCCTAAACAAATGTATGAACTTTGTATGAGCGGAGATGTCAGAATTTGTTATTAAGCTTGCCTGGACGTTGACGTTTCAGTCTTAAAACCAGCAACACGAATATGTGTCTGTACGGTACACCAACTACCTGAATCACGCGAAGAGTGATTGATGTCACGGAAATGAGCAAAAGCGATCGGATGAAACCTTCACTCTGGATGGGACAGTGATGACTGTGGAAGCTTGTATTTATTCTTAGGTTGCAACCGACTTCGTGTGCCCTCGCTGCTTTCTATCCTCTGAGAACTGCGATAATTAGACTGTGCTTTCAATCGTTTATGCGGGGGCGGCAATCGAAAAAAGAAACCGCTGTGACAGCAACGAGTTTTACGGGGCGATTAGTCATACCGGAGAATGAGCTCGCGTAGATGGTCGAAAATTGAAGTTAAAATGTGTTTACGACACAGTGGCAACACGCATTCTCAAAAAGCCAGAGGGCGCAACTTTGGGCTTAACTAAAAGCAGAGCGAGCAGTGGTTGTCGCATTATGTTCTGACCCACCGTGGGCCAAATATATAGATTATTTATCTGCTGCGTAAAAAAAAGCCCCTATAGACTCCCGGACATGAAAATTTCACCACTTTCCGATAACTTTACTAACTTTACCTTTGCAGCGTATATTCAGCCTGGTAAATCGCACAGGCGACAAAGCCACCGCGTTAATGGGAGGCCTCCAACATTCGAAGTTCTACTACTGCCGGACAGCTTAAGTGTCACACCAATTAGTAATAACTGGTTGCGTTTGAGGGTCTAATCATCGGGTGAACGTGATGACAGCTCCCATTATCAGTGCCACGATATGATCGGCCTACAGTGCGGCCAGCCTAAACATCAGGTCGCTCACAGCTGTCAACTGGAAGCGCAGCAGATTTACAGGGGGCTTGTAGCCCCCTGTAAATGGCGAAGATCATTTATTATTCGCATCTGTATTTCTTCCCATCGTACACTTAAGGAGCCTACAACACTTTCTAAGTAAACATACAATACCTTTTGTAAAAAATTTCATTTTCTCATGAATCAACCGCCACAAGAACATTTAAAATCCGTCAGATACAAGTGATGACTGAAAAAAAGAAAAAATGCGCTACGATTGCTGCGGAAAACGAAATAAGGGAGGAGACAAAAAAGAAGTGGACAGTATTGCACTTGTACTGTCCACTTATTTTTTTGTCTCCTCCCTAACTTCGTTTTCCGCAGCAATTGTAGCGAAATATTTTCCAGTCATGAGA